>JAXGGA010018510.1:0-21952 GCA_038373865.1 Uloborus plumipes
TCAAAGTGTTTTTACCCACATGTGGCCGATGTGTTGTTAACTTGTTTTGAAGAAAAATCGCAATCTATAAAAGGCGAACCTTTTTCAAGGATTTCAGATTGCATATCTGCTTAAATAGAAGAAATTTACTGCAAAGCTTCTATACCAATGTACAGTGGTAATACAAATGTGCGTTCTATACCAATGTGCGGGGACTTTGAACTGTCTCCTAGAATATGTGTAATGTCTAGAAAAGTCGGCTGTAGAACAAAAATATACCGGCACAGCGCCGACATAGTGCGTTCTGGTTCAGTTTTTGACATTTTTTTTTCATATCTTGAGCCTTATGCACAAACAGAATGTATCTTCTAAAAGTTATATATAATTTTTTGGGTTCAACTTATGTTATCTACTAACAATTTAAAGCAGTTTCGATAGAAAAAAAAATTACTTTTTTTTCAAATTATTTTTTGAAAATTTCCATTTTTAGCATATATTTTCCAACTTTGAGCCTCATGCGCGAACCGAAGTAGTCAACTTAGATTTTTTATTTATTTTTCCCAAATTTTGGATACCAAACCACAACTTTTGAGAGGTAATGCGATTTCGAAATAAAAAAAAATCGATATTTTCGAAATTTGACATTGTAGGCGATTTTAGCCCAATTTAAGGCTGATGTGCAAACTAAAGATCGTATGTAAAAGCTATAAAATATTTTTTTAGATTAAAAATGCACAAAATATTTACAGCTTATGGTATTTGCATTATAAAAAGTTACAGTTTTTTTTTTCTTTTTTCTTTTTGAAAATTTCCATTTTTAACATATTTTTTCCAACTTTGAGCCTCATGCGCGAACCGAAGACGTCAACTTAGAATTTTTTTCTTATTTTTCCCAAGTTGTGGATACTAAACCACAACTTTTGAGAGGTAATGCGATTTCGAAATAAAAAAAATCGATTTTTTCGACTCACCCTACTCCATATGGCACCCTTGAAGGTGATATTAGGCAACCCATGGCACCTTTAGGGTGCCATCTGTCACCCATTGGGCACCTCTTGACTCCCTATGACACCCTTGAAGGTGATATTAGGAACCCCATGATACATTTAATGTACCATCTGTCACCCATTGTGGGCCACTTGACTTCATATGGCACCTTCAAGAGTGCCGTAGAGAGTCAAGTGGCACCCTTCAGGATGTGTCGCTGCTGTTACAACTTTTCACCCTCAAAATGCAATCTACTTTTATCAGTGTAGCATACGGCTGGCTTTACGAGAGGTATAATTGTGGGATTGAAAAGTAGTGGTTGGCCCTTACGTCAAATATCAGATGTCGCACTTATGGATGGATTTAGGGCCCTGCTCCACATTAACGTAAAGCAGAAAAAAAAAGCAGAAACGTAAAATGGATTACATAGCGTTCCTATGGAAAGTACCCGGATTTTCGGTTTCTGCCTTCGGCTTCAGTCGCGTTTTATGCTGATGGGCCCTCATGGTGCACCGGCTATGGTGAAGATGGTTGATACAAGAAAATGGGGCATGCTTAAAAGGTCACGGTGCAGCTATCACGCATGGATCAATGCAAATGGGGGGGGGGGGGTATGATCTTCTAAAAGGCCGACGTATTAAGAAAATTGGTCGAGAAATTGAAGTTACTACGCACCTTAACCGTCAGTATCTGCAAAGGATGTTGAACATGTCTGCCATTTCTCACTTAAACTCCATAAATTTGGGGACGTTTCTTCAAATTTTGGCATACTTTAAGACATTCTATTTCGATCACCGCGACACAAGGTCAAATAATCTATTCGTCAAAAAATATATTTTACTATAGTCTTTTAATTGTAAGTTAGATTTTTTTTTTAGTTTTCAAATATCGTATAGTTTTCAGGTTAAAAAAGCATGGTAAAAATGTATGTTTTAATGTTTTTATTATTATTAAAACTCCAAAAAATACCTTGTACTTTTACAAAAAAATTGTGTGTTCTTTATTTTTTTTTTTCAATTTTTCGGTAGCAGAAAACTGAGGAAAAAAATGCTAAATACCCTCAACATCGTTTAAAATAAAATGCTGAAAAGTTAAAATCACAATTTCATATTTCTTTTAAAATAACATGTAAAATTGAACACTTAAAGTGTATTCTTCAGCCTAAACGGAATATTAAGAAATCAGTGTCGTCTCTCGGGCAGCAAAAGCTTTGCTCCCAATCCCTATTCTCAATGGCGGAAGCTTTTACCAGGATGTTCAATGTTGCCAGGATTGAAGTTTGACTTTTCATTTAGACTTCTTTTAGCAAATATTCCATTGGGTTTGCGTTACTAGCAAACACTGATCTTATTTTCAAGACGAAGGAGAATTTTAAGACTTATCGTTATGTTAACAGATTGAAAAATAAATGGAGTGATTACGCACTAACAGTCAAATGTAACATTATTACAAAAGTAAAAAGTGTAGCTGTTATAAAGATGTTGAAGAAAATACGAAATTTAATATTTTCACTAATGTGTGATTTATTGTTCGTAAAAGTATTCAACAGATTAGTTTTACTAACGAATTTAAAATTAATTTTCATTGTGAAAAGTGTGAAATATGATATACAAATTATTGAAGCACATTTTTTTGAAAAATTCGGGAACATATAAAAAATAAATTTAGTTTAAGGTATAAACATTTTTTTTGTATCTGAAAACTATGAAAAATTCTAAATTTTCAATGTAAGATATGTGTTTTCAAAGAACACTCTAAGGAATGTGTATTTGTTTAAATTAAGCCTGAATGGAAATTTTCCTTCATCCGCGGTTCAAAAAGTGCCGTTTTCATCATTTCAAACATGAAAAAGTATGTGAAGGACTGACAGTGGGATTCTAACTTTTTTCACTTAAACCTACTTATAGAAACTAGAAGCACAGAAAAATAAAATGATACCGGGAGTCCTTTATATAAAAAAAATGCTGGAACTTCAGAAAAAATGAAAACTGGCCTTTTTTACTCCCAAAAAACGCTCTGTGAAACAGGTAGTAAGACTTTTCAAATGCAATGGAGTAAGAAGGTGTTTTAGTGTCCTTTAAAACGAAACAAAAAACTAGCTTGTTTTTCCAAGTCATTAAATATATTTAAGCTTTTAAAATATTACAATAACTCTTGCTAACAACTTAAAACATGTTAAGTAGACTGGATAATTACCTAATAAAATTCCCCTAAACAAATTTCATTGAAATATATTTGCAAACTATTATTTCACGCAACAAATAGCACCCAGTTATAGATACTAGAAGCACAGAAACAAATGATATCGGTTGTCCTTCGTTCTGTAAAAATTGCTTAAGTTTCAGAAAAAAATGAAAAATGGCCTTTTTCACTACACAAAAACGGACTGTAGTACATGTAGTAAAAATTTGCAAATGGCTCAAGCAAGAAGGTGTTACATTGAACCAGCCATTACACAGCCTCTGAAAAATGAAATTTTATGCAAGAATTTTTTGACATAAGTTAAAGCAATTATGAACATAAAGTATTTTTATGCAAGAACTCTAAAAATATGTATTATTAAATAAATAAATAAATATATCGTAACAATTTACTTGCGACGTAGAAACATCTGAAAAAGTTATACTTAAAACGTTTTTTATTTCTTTTATCAGAGTTTTCTTTTAATTTTTAATGGATGTTTAACTCATCATTATGAAGATTAACTCAAATAAATAATTAATTAACAAAATTCCCTTTTAATTGTAGTTGTTTAATAAAAAATGTAGAAATTTCGGATTTTAGTAAAAAATTCATTCAAATGTAAATCTAAAACTAGAACTTTCTTAGCGACGAGCAATTAAATTTTAAAAACTTATTTCAATTAGTGTGTGGACATTCACACCACTGGTTTAATAGTCAAGCAAAAGGTAATGCTTTGCAAAAAATAAGTTCACTACTGTAAACTGGAAATTTTACATTTTATTACTGTAAAATAAGCAATTTTAGTTTACTACTGTAAAATTAACAGGTTTTAGTTTTTCACTGTAAAGCTAGGTGTATTGTACTTTAAAAATAACTGATTTTTTGCAGTACAGAAGCCTTTTTTGTGTACCTTGATTTATTAACAAAAAATGTCAAGTATAAACATGTGTGTAGTACATCCACTTAATTCAAGAATTAGTGAAAATAAAAGTAACCAACCTAAGGGAATGTGTAGGAATAATCCAGTAATGATTTATCGGTTATATTTTTTTTTAATTGCAAGTTAAAAATGGGGCTAAAATGTACGATGCTCCCTTACTGAATCATTAAAATATTCATTTTGAGCTGAGTTGCGCGAATAATTAATAACATTTAATGCATTTTAAAGACATTAAGATTATGCTCCGGATACAAACGAACATTAATAATATTTATCTGCTATTTCAAATGCCAATCTCTTTTCAACACATTCTTTAAAGTAAGTTATGACGCTTCTATTCAACAGAAAGTAAAGTTCCTTGAGAAAACATAAAACAAGCAATTAAAAAAAATATTATATGATTGGTTTGAGTTAGCGTTAAAATATGATTTTTTGATTGCTTTCTGGAATAATTTAAAACTTTCCATGCATTATTAACTGAAATATTTCCCTTATTATAAGAGAAATATTTGAACTAGGAATTTAAATTAATTCCGCTGCATTCCTTTAAGTAGGCCGTTTATTAAAATTCTGATTTCATAACACATTTTGATTGACGTTTAAAATATTTTTTTTTTTTTTGGTAACTATGATAAGGAAATTATTTTTATCGCAAAAATATATATGTGTTTTCTTGTATGATATTATGGATACGTAGACATATTTAGTTATATTATGAAATCAATAACATTCTTTACTAGTTAAGGATTCCGGGCTGTTGTGCCGTGGTCTGAATGGTTTTAATCCATACGTTTCGATCGCAACTGCGGCGGTCATCTTCAGTGGGTGTCGTTGATTAATTACGTTGATTTTCAAATGAATCAACGACACCCACTGAAGATGACCGCCGCAGTTGCGATCGAAACGTATGGATTAAAACCATTCAGACCACGGCACAACAGCCCGGAATCCTTAACTAGTGAACCATCGGTATGTGGAACATAATCATACACAACAATTAAGTAAGAAACAGAATGAAGATTAATCATTTAATTGAGGTTTAAGTTACAAAAGAATTGCTGAGAGTAACCAGAGAACTTACCCGCTGCCAGCCGTGCATCATGGTCATACGTTCCCCGCTCGAGCACCCACGTCTCCACTCGAGCTGCCGTCCACCGCTTCTCTGCTGATCTGCCCCACCCGGGGTTCCGGGTTGCTCCGTCGTGGGGAAGGGGGTTGCCAGTAATTGTGCTTTTTCGTCCTTTGGCTAATGTCTCCGTGACATCCCTCCCCAACAAAAAAAATTCGAAGTGAATTGGCTGGCAGACGGGATAAGAACAAAATTCAACATTTACCGTGACGGAAAAATCAAAAGTTTTTTTTTTTTTTTTTCTCAAAAAAAGAAGTCCATGTCGCAAAGGAGACACCTAGTTTCGTCGCCGAGTCACTGAACGTTGAAGATGATCGGAGTATACTCCGCTGCTTTGCTTAATGTTGGAGGGGATCCGGGCTACTCCATGAACTGCGTCGCAAAGGAGACACCTAGTTGTACTCCCAAGGTTCAAATTTTCTAAATTCGTCCTCCGTCGTCGAGTTGCTGAACGTTGAAGATGATCGGAGTATGCTTCGCTGCCTTGCTTAATGTTGAAGGGGATCCGGGCTGCTCCTTGGACTCCCGATGATGTAAGGAGATTCGTCGTCGACGCTTAGTGGATCTGTGGTCCAGTGTGAATAGGGGGTGCGGACTCTCCTCCTAGGAACAAAAGTGGCAGCAGCAGTAACTGTTTCTTTCTCGTATAGACGTTAGCTTAACAGACTGGCAGGGTTCCTCCGGAATACTCTCTTTTTAAAAAAAAAATTAACTGAAGGACGTGGCCGCAAGTTATATCTTTGATTTGAGTCTGATCTGTTATCCTCACCATCATACGCGTCCGAAATCATACCGGTATCATTCTGTTCCGTGTTTATCAAATGCAAATGACTAAAACGCTGAGTGTAAGGAGTCATTCTGTTTACGTGAACGTTAAGTATTTTTCTCGGATTTTCTACATGACGTACTCTATAATTGACTCTTGAAAATCGCTCTATTACTCTAAAAGGACCGTCATACTTCGGTCTCAGCTTGCGAGATATTCTGAGGTTACAATTTTGAGTTTTAATGTAACACAGAGAGCCGACCGAGTAGTCAAATTTACTATCTTTTTTCCCGATCTTACTACGATCTATGTTTTTACATTCCTGACATTTTAAATTTTCCAGAACCTTTTCAAAAACGTCATTGAGTGAAGATATTAGATGCTTTACGTACTCGAACTCTGTCCTTTGAGTGTCTCCAGTTTTATTTATACTATAAGGCAATTTCATATCTCTGCCATGTTCTAAGAAAAAAGGTGAAGTTTGCGTCGCTTCGTGTATAGCCGAATTCAAAGCTAACATTACATTGGGCAACTGCGTGTCCCAGTCTTGCTCTTCAATTGAGAGGGCAGCCAAAATATTCGCGATCGACTGATTTGGTTTTTCTACTTTTCCGTTAACGTGTGCAGAGTACGCGGAAATATGTCTCTTTTCGATACCTTGTATTTTACAAAATTCATTGAACTCCGCGCTCCTGAAATACTTACCGTTGTCAGTAATTAACTCCCTGGGACATCCTCTGTGCACTATATAATGTTCAAAAAAGGCTTTGGCAATAGTTTTGGACTTGAGGTCCGGCAGTGGTACCAAGTGAATGTACTTTGAGAACGCATCTATCATTGAGAGAACGTAACTGTTACCCATATCCGTCTTTTTTAAGGGGCCAAAAATGTCCATATGACATCTCAAGCCAGGAAAACCACAATCGTCGTACGGCTGTAATGGTGCAGTTGCCGTATTGTGAGCACTTCGCCGAGAGAGACAGATATTGCAGGAACGCAAGTAATTTCTTGTGTCACTATACATCGCGGGCCAGAAAAAATTTTCGCTAAGCCTGCTATAAGTTTTGAAAAACCTTAGATGCCCACCAATCTCGGAATGAACCGACTCTAAGACTTTACCTTTTAAATTGTGGGGCACACATATTTGTTTTCTAATACCCTTCCTAGGAGATTTGTTATTACGTGCGGATAAATGGATTAAAACCCCGTCTTCGTTAATTGAGTAATTAATGTACTTAGACTGAGCGTTCGGATCTTTTAGTGAATCGATAATTGTTTTTAACTTCGGATCATTGTTTTGCATTTTTATTAACTCTTCAGTATTTGGAAAAACAATTGTTATCGCATTCACGCAGCGTGATAAGTGGTCAGCGACTGGGTTCTTGGCTGCCTCAATGTAGGAAATCTCGTAATTGAACTCTTCAAGAGCTAATTTCCATCTTAATATCTTAGCTGAGGGATTTTTGTTGGAGAGAAAACCTTCAAGTGGCTTATGATCTGAAAATACTGTAAAAAACTTTCCCATGAGGAAAGGTCTGAAGAAATTCAAAGCGGAATAAATGGCGAAAAATTCCAAGACTGTTGCACTATATTTAGACTGCGAGGGATTTAACTTTTTTGAATAGAAATACAAAGGTTTCACTTCAGAGTTTGGATACTTCAGTTCTAACACAGCACCGATACCAAGCGCAGAGGCATCAGTGGTGATTTGCATCTCGGCTGTGGGATCTGGCAAAGCTAAGACTGGCGGTTTAAGGATGGCAGACTTTAAATCCTCAAATGAAGCCTGCGCTTCTTCTGTCCATTCGAACTTCACATCTCTGCGCAATAAATTTGTCAAGGGAACGGCTCTGCGAGCAAAATTTTTAATATAGCGTCTATAAAAATTGCAACAGCCTAAAAAGGACTTAACTTGCTTCTGGTCTGTCGGAGTCGGAAATTTATTAATAGAAACGGTTTTATCTTCGTCGATACGCATACCGTCCGAAGTAATGACGAATCCTAGAAATTTGCATGACTTGGTTAAAAATTGACACTTTTCCGGATTGAATTTGAGGTTAATTTCTTCAAACCGTTTGAGGACTTCACTCAAAAGTGATAAATGTTCATCAATCGTTTTCGTGAATAGAATTATATCGTCAATGTAGACCAGCGCGCTGCTGTGCAACAGGTCACCTAATACGCTCTGTGCAATCGACTGGAAAACTTTCGGACTGTTTTTAAGCCCAAAACATAATCTGTTAAATTCGTATTTGTCTCCGTTAGGCGTAGCAAAGGCTGTTTTAAATCTATCTTTCTTATGCAGCGGAATTTGATTAAACGCAGATTTCATATCTAAGGCAGAGAAGTAATTTGAGCCGGAAATTTCGTGCAAAATATCGTCTAACGTTGGGATGCCGAACTCCTCAGTCACTGTTACTTCATTAAGTTTACGAAAGTCTAAGACTAGACGCCACTTATTCTTTTGTTTCACAAAGAGTGCGGGAGTATTGTACTGAGATTTGGATTTAGAGATAATCCCCGCTTCCTCAAGGTCGTTAATTTGCTTCCTGAATTCAGATCTCAAATTGTAAGGAATTTTGTAAATTGGGCATCTAATAGGTTTGTTGTGCTCTAACACAATTCGGTGTGGCTCAGTGAGTGCACCCGTTAGATCTTTAGTTGACCTCGCGAAAGCATTTGGGTGATTGAGTAAAATGTCGACAATTTTACTTTTAATTTTCATGTCTAATTGCCCGAGATTAAAATCTTTTTCACTTAACAATGGTAAAACTTCGTTTGAAATGGGCACCTCCGAAGTTGGAATCTCTTCAAAATTATTAATATGGCAAATATTCATGTTCTTATTTAGCAAAACAGCAGATTGAGAACTATTATGCAGTTCGAGATAAACCTCGTTATTCTCCCCGTCAACCTCGCAAAGCGTAGGGGGGAAATCAACTCCCTTATCCTTTAGCTTCGACGTGCTAGAGATGTGAGCGCTCACGCTCGAGTGCGGAAGAACCGGAATTGAAACACTGACAAAAGTCTTTTGTCCAGGCGCGAGCAACGTTTTTCTTTTTAACTTAAGAGCAATGTCTTTCTCTTTCGAGTCCTGCATTTTTCTTAAAGAGTTATTGAAAATCTGGATCTTTTCATTAGAAATACACAATTCGTTTTCTTTTAAATTTACGATTACGTCCCTATAACTAAAGAAATCGTACCCTAGTATCGCTTGGTAAACTGGTGAAATTTCATTTTTTGTAACGTAAAATATGTGCTCGAAAGGAGATTTGCCTAGCTCAATTAAGATTTTGTACGCGTCGCCAACCTGCACTTCCTCACCGTTGACCGCCCTAATCTGAATTGACGACTTTAATGGCGTTAAATTTTCTATTTCGTTAATTTTGTTGAAAATTTTAGGAGAAATGAGCGAAACCGCCGCTCCTGTGTCCACTAAAGACAAAAATTCATTCCCTCGCGATCTAACACCCTAGTAGCACACTATATCATAGCGTCATCCATGCGTCATAGTCCTATATCGCTAATTCTTCCGGATATCGTATATCGCTTCTACTGCGTAACGCGTCATCGCCGCGATACAGCAGAAACGACATTTTACGTTATTGCCTAAATATAGTAATATTTAATTGCTGTAGTAATATTTAATTGCTGTACCGTATGAATAAGATTCAATAAATATTCAAAATAATCTTGTTTATATAAAAAAATTCAAATTTTTAAAATTTCACCCAGCTTTTACATCGCGTAAACGATTCACGGCGGCGGCGAGGCGAGATTCGACCATTGGACCGTAGCCTACGAAGATTGAGCGCCCATCCACGTAGGTTACGATTGGACTCCATGTCAGACGTTTCACGTTTCGCGCTGTGAGCGTGCTTGTTTGTAGTTATGTTTATAATTATCATTAGGTAATTTACATCCATCTACAACAACCAAGTCAACGATGCTTCTGGACACACAAATGAAGAAAGGTAAGTTGTGAAATGCCACTTTTTTCCCTTTTGCTTTTTAGAATGTGTTGTTTTTGATGGTGTTAAGCCTAACTGAATAATTCAGTGTGACTAATAACTTCTTTTCCTTCGCGAATGTTGAATGTTGTTCGTGAAAAAATTGTGTATGCCACAGGTGTTTTGTGATTTTGTATGTCCTTTTTCTTCCGATATCACTTTTACTTCATTACTTTTGTGTAGTAATCTAGTGGGAAGGAAATATTAAAGTTTGGAATAGTATCTAGAACAAATTGTTTTCCTGGCGGAAATTGGCTTAATTTTCTAAAAGTGCATGTTGAGTTTACAATACTTCAATAATTAATTCCGAATGCAGCGTGTATTGAAGTGTTCCTTTCATAAATTGTATGGAACTCGACATATTTTTAAAAATCAAATTAATGACAAACATTAAAATGAATCTGACAGTTGCAATTTCAGTTTCTCAACATTATGAACTGGTCAGTTAATTGAATAGATCTTGCAGAACACTATTTCTATAGTAGTAGATAACATCTTAAAACTGAAATAAATTCATTACTCAATTATTTTAATAAATATTTTCATTAACATCATTTAATCTCTTCATTTGCAGATTCCTTATACCTGCTGTCAGGCCAAATTCATTTGGTTTTTTGATGTTTTCCACTCGTCCAGTAGTTTGCTAGCAACTTCGAAAGATCTTAATAAACAAGGTCAGTTTTGTGATTTTTTTTTCCCTCTTTAATTTCTTCTTTGAATTATTACCATATGTTGAACACCAAATCAAATAGTTTGCATGTTAGATATTAACTGAGCTCTATCGAGAAATATTTTCTGTTTAAAATATGTCGTATGAATTATATCCTTTTGCTGCATTTGAATTTTTGCTTTGCATTGTGTATTGAAAAGTTCCTTTAGTAAATTCTATGGAACTTTACGTATTTTTCAAAGATAAGATTAGTCACAACATAAAAGGAATCATTGACAGTTACAAATTTAGTTTCCCAATATCATTGACTGCTCAATTTTTGTAATAGGTACCAGAGCATTTTTTAAAGATTTTTCACTGAGCGACACGGGGTGATTGTCTGTCATTAAATGTGTCTGGGGGGGGGGGGGAGAGAAAAACCCAAAATAGATATAAAATTTTATCAAAAAAACATTTATTTTTAATACTTTAAATAATATTTCAAAAAAAAAAAAAAAAAATTGGAAAATTTTACCCAATATTTTTAAAATTATATTTAATGGTGTAAATCAAATAGTATGCATGTTGGACATTAACTGAGCTTTCTACATATATTTGTTCAGCTTATAATATGTCATAGTAATAAACTGTTTAATTGGTTCATTTGCAGATGCCTAATAGTTGCTGTGTTACTAATTGCCGGGAAAATTATAACAAAGAAAATAAAGCCCGCATCTTTAGTTTCCCCCAAGATGAAGATCTGAAATCAAAATGGATCAAAGCTATTCCTAGAAAAGACTTGAAAGTGACTAAGAATACAAGAGTAAGTTGTTACTTAGAAAAATTACATGCAAACATTTTATTTAAATATAAAAATACCTTTTAAGGTTAAAAAATAAAAGCAACTAAATGTTAAAAGCTCAAATGTGCAAGAATACTGCAGACTAGAGTTTCAGCATTAGAAAGTGCCTCCCAGTGAAATGTTTTGAAGATTAAACAAAAGAAATCAGCATAAATAATTACTTTATACAGGGATGAAAGTCATCCTATATTTCCTATAAATCCTATATTTGTCAAAGAAGGTCAAAAACCATGCTATATTTCCTATAAATCCTATATTTCAAATAAAAATCATATATTTAGGGCTCGCACATTCTTGGAAAAAAATTATTTTCAAGTGCTTGACAAATTTTTAAAACTGAAAAGGTATGAAAAGTTTCTTGATGCTTGAATTTTTTCATAATCATTGAATTTTGCTTATTTTTCTTCAAAAATATTTTATCAGTGCAATTTTCCGACCATGTATTTGATCGCAAAAAATTGTCTCCCGTATTTGAGATTTCAATCCTTTTGCTTTTTGCAAATATATGGCTGTTTCAGACAATTGGAAATTATTTCCACTCATGCTACCTTAGATTAGCTTTGATTAATTTCAATAAATTATAAATTTTATTTTTAGCGACATTGAATTTATTCGGACTTTATAAAAAAATTGCTTCTCGTGTTTGAGATTTCAATATTTTTGCATCGTATAAATGCATATATGCAAGCATTACGAAATTAAGTGATTTTTTTATAGTTCAACCTATGATAATTGCATTTAGTTAACGTTTGGACAGTTTCATCTTTCATTGCGTTTGCCTTCAGACTACAATTCGCGGACAGCATTCATTTTTTATAACTATTTTAAGAAATAACATTTTACCCTTCGAATCGCATCAAACGCTTGTAAAAGCATACAGTGGCAATGCTCTGAGCCCTGGGAAGTGCTAAAAATGGTTTGAAAATTTAAAAATTTGATTTCAAGGTTATGAGGTTTCAAAATGAATTAACTAGGTTCCATTTTTAATGAATCAGTATAATGTTTTTTTTAATTAAATGCATTGCTCATATGCACTGCTATTTAGCTCAGCATGCATAATGCCTAGCTTATTTGTAGAATATCGAAAAGAAAAAAAAAATAAAATTGATTGAAATTGAAAGTAAGTTTTGCAAATTTGTCTTTTTCGAACTTTTGAACTTTTATGTAACCAGAAGCTTTTACATCACATTGTAACCTAAGTATAATATTTAAGGGAATTAATGAGCTGAGTTTATGAAATTTATATTTTTTTCATTTTTTTGTGTATTTCTAGCACGACTCAGAACATGGATGTCGATGATAGTGCAAGTACTTTGGATGGGTTTAGTCAATCGACAACTAATCTTCCTGATTATCATCAGATGTAAGTAATGTACAGTTATGTATTTATCAGCTTTTATATATTTTACCCTACAAAGTTCTCAAGTGGTTTGTTTAAGGTTAGCTTTCTGCATTCGGTTTAACTTTTGCATTGTTGCTCAGTATGTTTATCCTAGGTTGCAATCCTAAGTTTTTTATTTAATTTTATTAAAATACATATCTTTTATATTTGTCACTGGTATCCACAGGAACAAAGTATAAATCTTGATAGTGTGCTTTGGAATGGGAACCCTGACTGTTTCCTATTTATAAAAGATAATGCATTGAAGTTAATTTTGCATTTCAGTATCTTCACTGAAGAAGGAGGTGAATAAAGTTTCCAAGAGGTTTTTGATTCCGAGACGGAAGCAAGTAGCCCGTCCAGCAACTACTCCAACAAACTCCTTCTGCTTCAACAACTAGGTAAAACTCATTTGTACTATGTTCGTATTATGAAGCATATATTTTGAATAACTTACCACTGCTTAAATTTTGTAGTAGAATTACGGTATAAGTTTTGATGAATATATTAAAGTTTTTTTTTATTATTATTATTTTATGTTATTTAGAACCATTTATGTATTTTATTACCAAAAATTTTTGTGTTTCAAATTGTAAGAAATATTTTTTTTCTCTCTTTATAGTTTTAACAAGAACAATAAACTTGAAAAATGTGTATTATTTTTTAGAAAAAAATGCTTTTATTTTTGCATGAAAAAAAGTACTGAAAATGTATTTTTAAAGTATTACTTTTTCAAGATAGTTTTACTATTTATGAGCACACTATTATAAATGTTTTTTTGAATCAAATACAAAGAGTTATGTACCCCTTTCGATTTCTAATTTCTTTGAATGTCTGAAACAAATTACGCTGCATTCAGTATTGGTGAATATCATAGTCCCCCTCATAGAGGGGGCCGGCATCAGGGACGGCCCTAGCGCCGGACATTCCGAACCCCTGTCCGGAGCGGCATATTTTAGGGGCGGCATTTGGACTCGAATATAATTAGGCTGAAATAAAATTATATTTGGGCTAAAATAATGTTTTCTTCAAGGAAAGAAAAGTATAAACGAATTTTACAAACATAATTCTTTTTGTATTTCGGAATTCTGAAAATTATGAATGTAGCGATGTTTAAGCGTGTTATTTAAATGTATTCACTTCATTGTAGCATTTTGGTTGTTTCAACATAGCCTATTAAAATAAACAAATATATATTATAAACTATAAACGAATCTTTAGAAACTTTGACTGTCAATGGAGACTTTTAAAAAAACAAACTAACTACATTAGACAACTTTTTTAAGCATGTCAATGTTTTGAAATTGTTGGTAGAAGACCAGAGTGCCCGAACGGGGAGAGAAAAAAATCTCAATTTACCGCAAGAATGAATAAAAAATAAATATTAATAAAATGTGTGCATGCATAGATACTTACATCTGATGAGAAGAGACATAAGGCATTGTTTATAAAAAACAAAATAATACATGATTGTAATAGTTTAGAAAGCAAAATTCAGAAACACAGACTTTAAAAATACTTTCCAATGAAAATAATCACAGCCAAGTCATGAATTAGCTGAACAGATAGATTTATAATTGACTCAGAAATTTTACAGGATAAAAAGTCAAAAAGAATTAAAAAAAAAAACCTTTGTCTTTTTTCTTCTTGATACTCCTATAATAAATTTACCATTGCATAACAATCCATTTACAACAATACTTTACCCGGTATTTCTGATATAGCAAGCAAATTATTAATCTCTCATTAAGTTTTCATAAAAGTGTGCATCAGATACAAGTGTTGTCTAACTGCATTTTTTTAAATGATTATTTTACAAACTTAAGATAATTGATTGTATCTTATATAAATACATTTAAGAACTTTAGACACGCCATATAATTTATTGCTCACATGCACCCAATGTGTGTACGCAACGTGTAACACACACAATGTGTAGAAAATACGCAAAGCCCGTCCTACATTTCTTTTTCTTCCTTTTTTTTTAAGATCTGCTAATTATATTGTGGTATTTGTTTTCTTTTTTTGTTTCTTTCAATTTATAGCTTTAATTAATCTAAACGGGGCTGGATATACCTACAATCTAAACAAACAATGGTCCTCCCTTTGCTCCCCCCCCCCCCACAAAAAAAAAGAAAAACATTACTCGTTCCTGAAAAAAAAAAAAAAGTACTTGAAAAAGTAAAATTCATTTCCAAATGCGTGAAAAGCTTGAAAGTTCTTAAAAAAAAGTATTAAATTCAGCTCCTTAATGCTTCCTGCATCAAAAATGTAAAACTCATGATTTTCGCATTTCTGTAGCATAGTGCTTGAGATAAATTTTTGTGATTCACATGTTTCATATCTTGCTATTTATTCAATTCCTGATTTAGTATTTTGGAAGTTTTTTGTTATTGCTTGCTTTTATCTATACCACATTTTTTTGATGTCTTTAGAACGAGAAAAAAATACTAGACTACCCTTATTGTTTTTCTTTTTCTGCTCTCCTGTGACTAAAAAAAAAGTGAAAAATCTTCAGTAATATCTGCTTCTTAACTAAAGACACATTTATTTTAAAGTTAGTGCAATATGGGAAATTAGGCAATTAAGCATACAAATGTCAGAGGCTGGAATGTGCAAATAAATTGCCTTAAATATAATTATTCTTGATGTCTTGAAAATAATTAAATTATTCTTTGAAACTCCTTGAAAAGTGCAGCAACTTTATATCTTATCAAGTGCATCAAGCTTCAAGTGTCCGAATGTCGGGATGTTACTCTTCTGTTTTCTAAATTTTCAAACCATTACCTTTAAATCATTTTTTCATTTTATTTTATTGATCATTTTGCATTTAATGCAGCATTGTATTAGTCGGTGGATTTGAGAGACACCAACTTTATACCGAAAGCAGATGTGAGTTTTCTTTTCTCCTTCCAAGCTCTTTTTCCTCATCGATTGATGTCACCGATTTATAGAACCACAAGTACAAGCAATTTTTACTTTGACTGATTTTAATTTGCAAAAGAAGGTATAACTTTTAAAAGATATTGTTTACCTATTTTTCTCCTGTTATTTTTGTAGTCTTAATAACCTCAAAAATGCAACATTTTTAGGTCTATTTTTCAAAATTTCCCTCGGGAGAAACCCCCGAGCCCCCTAAAATCGCGGATATTCTATACTTCATTAAAAATAGTCATTGCTTTACTTTAATCATACTCATCCTCCCTCAAGGGTAAATTTAAAAAAAAGGAAAAAAAAAAAATTAGAGACAGCACGAAATGTAAAAGAAAAAAAAACATTAAGTTCTGCATCAGTGAAAAAAAGACAAAAATGGCCTGTTCTGCCCACAACAAAAAAAAAAAAAAGAGGCCGAATATCTAAAATAGCTTATAGCGACATTCGGTCTAAATCCGACCCTAAATACAAGATTTTATTTTGTCAGGCTGTTTTTAATTCCTATTATCTATTTATTGGTTTGTACATTTTTTAGCAACATTTATTACTTTTCAAACTTTAATCGCGGAAAGGGGCGGCATTTTGCATTTTTGTCCTGGGCGGCAAAACTGCTAGGGCCGCCCCTGCTCCCATAGCAATGGAAAAGTCACAACATAAAATCAAAAAGGCTTGGTTATTTTGTTTTAAAATTCATAAGTATTTCTATTTGTTTATAAGCTCCTTAACTCCAACTGACTTATAGGTTTTGTCGTGACCACTACTTAGCATCATTTCTCTCCCAACTTTAAATTTTGTGAAACGAACGGTTGAAGTTGAATAAAATGTCCCACTATTTCCAAAAGTAAATGTGATTTTAAAAGAAAATCGAAGTACGGAAACAATATTTCTATATAATGTAGTTCCGCCTTAGCCCTGGCCTAGGAGTGATAACTTACTGTTTATTACAATTCAGTTATTAAAGGAGCATTATATGATTTACCAAATTTTGCATTTTTATGAATATAACCAATTTGTTTTTAAAACCTAAATTGTGATATTTGTATTAAGACTACTTATCGTATCGCAAAAATTTTTTCACCGATGATGTTCACACATGTTACTCTATCATATAAAAATAAAATTGAAAAATTGAAAACTACCCTATTAAAACCCTTTCACTACCACTTTTTTTTCTGAGAAAAAATGAAATAAGTTCTTGAATACATTAGTTACCATGCAAATATTTATAAAATTCTGGAAAAGGAAGAAAATTACAGTGAATTGTCAGTGATATCAAGGAATACCAGCGGGACATGCATTCACAATAATACAAAGCATATTTAGCCCATAAGGTCATTTGAAACTGCCTGCGGGACATATATGTCCCGGTGGTAGCGAAAGGGTTAAGAAAAGGTGCATAAAATTTTCCAATAATTTAGAATTTTATGGAATTTTTTTTTTCAATGATACTATTTTTGTTTAGCCTTAAAATTGCTTTGTTACATAGTAACAGATTAAATTTATTTTTCATTTTGTAATTTGTGATAAATTTTTAGAAAATTTGTTTAAAAAAAATTTAAATTTAATATCAGTGTTTCCTCTTACATTAAAATTACTTGGAATGTGATATTGTAATGTCAAAACTTTTATTGATTTTTATATACTGGATACGGAAAAATAAATTAATAAATAAAATGTTTCGTTTCTTACAGCTATTAATGAAGAACAACAAATGGGGGATGAAAGCCCATCACTTTTTGATAATGGTCTTTAAAATGTATAATGTATTGATAATAAAGCTTATATTTTTGTTTGCTATATTTGTTCAATCTTTAAATGCTTTTCAAGTGTATAGTAGCTTTTTCTGTTTTTTTTTTTTTTTTTTGACCTGAGTTTTTGGTGTAAATTTTTTCTTGCAAAAATATTTAAATGCATTCCTTATTTACATCGATTTAAAAATATATATTATCTATTGTTTAAGCTGGTGAAAAACTAAGGCTGGTGCGCCAGTTTACCACTGATGAAAAATCCCTAGTACACACTTAACTTTTTAGAAACTACTTTTCATAAAAAAACCCCTTTAAATGACAGTCTAGCAATACAAAACAGTCACTCTAATTTCACTTATCTGCTCTCTGTGTCTCGATGCTTTTCACCAGACGTCTACAGATGTATTTAATGCGTATATCAAGAAAATAAACATGAATTTTGAACACGAGTTTGGAATATTCCAATGCAAACGAACGCTTTACAATTTTAATTCACAATATTTTTTTTTATGCGCATTATTTTCCCAAAATGGAAAAGAACATTTAATTTACTTTTTATGCTCAAATTAGCTTTAGCCCTCTTTTTCGCTGGCTTTACGTCAAATATGTATCATCACCAAAAATTGTGACTTTTTCTTTTCGTTTCACAAGCTAAATCAAAAAAAAAAAAAAAATGCGGAATGAAAAAAAAGTCTTTTTTTTTTTTTTGGTTAAGATAACATAAATGACGTAAAGAGCAGTAGCAGTGACAAATAATGGGTTAAACGTTGACGCGAGAATGACGCTTCCGTTATCGCTATAACGTCGCGAGCGTTATCGCTATAACGTCGCGAGCGTTATCGCCGCGATATAGCTCGCGCTGTCGGATTAGGCATCGCACTATATCGCGACGCGTTGACGCGGCGACATAGTATTTGAAATTTCTGCGATATCGCCGTACGTTATGTGCTACTAGGGCAGTTATAAGTGGCAGAAAATAATTGGGACCATCACTAATTGCAACGGGAAGCAGCTCGTCTGGTCCTGAATGAGTTAGAATCGGCGCCTCCCTCTGAAGTTTAACTGCCTCTCGTTTATTTCCCTTGTTTGGTCCCTGCTTGGGGAGAAAGTTACCCGTCTAGATGGTGACCTATTCCTATTCATCTTTTTTCGACATTCATATTGATAGTGCCCTTCAATCCCGCAAAAATAACATTTAACATTAGCTCTGCTACGATATGGCCTGCTATTATTTTCCCTCGGTTGGATTGAATTCACGTGAACTTGTTCTTTTAAGTCCTGCACCTGCATGGATAACTCGCAAATTTTATCGGCTAGCATTGAAACCATATTAACCTGCTCGTGTTGATTTTCCCTTCGCGTGACTGATCCCTCGAATATCTTATTGTTGGCCTCTTCAGCTAACGCAACTGAAATCGCTTCTTCGAAGCTAGACGGCTCCCGACTCAGAACATGACGCTGGATTTCGGGACGCAAACCCGCCACAAAACGAGCTTGCAGAAGCTTATCGCTCGCTTGCTGAACTTCCGGGGACAGCCTGCCACCTTGAATTGTCACTATCGTTTTTCCCAACACCCTTAATCGAGTAGAATACTCGTGAACTGTTTCCTTCGAACTTTGTGCACAGGTTGCGAGCTCGTTCAAATATGTAGACAAGGGGAGAGCATTCTCAAACCTATAAAACAACCTTTCCACCAATTCGTCGAAATTTTGAGTGGTTGAAGCCCGTGGGTCTGCTTGAACGAAACTCTCGGCCCCTTCTGTCAATTTTAATTTTGTGATTATCAGTTTTTGTTTATCTGACCACCCACTTATCTGTGATATTTCATTGATTTTGGCTACAAATGCTCTTACAGGAAGCGACGCATTTCCTCCCGAAAATTTAGGAATTAATTCCAACAAAGAAATGTTAGGAATAGACTCAGCGTTAGAATTCACTACCAAAGGAGGAGCTCGAGTATTTCCGGACACGTTATTCGCTATTCTACGTCCCCTACGACTCATTCTGGCTCACTTTTTTTTTTTTCTCAAACTAACAAAAAAATAATAATGGAAATAAATAACCTGATCACTATAACTTATGATAAACAACAATATTCATGTCACATTAAATTTTAGAAACCGATGCGACCAGATTAGAAAAAATTTGCACGTGGTGCATTAGTGATCGGTCCTGGTCGCGGCACCAGATGAACCACCGGTATGTGGAACATAATCATACACAACAATTAAGTAAGAAACAGAATGAAGATTAATCATTTAATTGAGTTTGACTCTTACAAAGAATTGCTGAGAGTAACCAGAGGACTTACCCGCTGCCAGCCGTGGGTCATCGTCTGCCTCCCCCGCTCGTGCATTCACGTCCCCTCAAGCTGCCGTTCACTCGCTCTCTCTGCCGATCTGCCCCCACCTGGGGTTCCGGGTTGCTCCTTCGTGGGGAAGGGGGTTGCTAGTAATTGTGCTTTTTCGTCCTTTGGCTAATGTCTCTGTGACACTAGTATTTACTCCGGCCGTGAAAGCCTTCATTCTTACAATAACATTCTTTATTAGACACATGTTAATTTTTTTCCTACAAAAAATTAAAACACAACACACGATTTTTTCTCTAAAAAAATATTTAAAAAAAAAGAATATTAATAAAAATGTGAAAACGATTTTTTTAACCTATCGGTGATAAATTCTTAAATACGTTTGGTGGTAAAAAAAGCAAAAGGAAAAAAACATAGTTCGTTTCAAAAACAAAGCACGCAAGCAACAAGCATATTTCTAACAATACTATATGCACAAAAACTTCTTTGTGCTGGCGTCAAAAAAAAGAAAACTTTCTTTCGCAAAACGTATTTCCTTTTCACTTATTTTCTACACTTTCATGCAACCTAAAAAATATAATTCATTTCAATTGCTTATGTTTACTTCCTTTTACATGGTAAAGGAAGTAGTGTGATCGCGAAAAAAAAAATCACTCAAATTTCGGCTTAAATTTCTCTTTTGCTCAACCCCAATGAACGTTGGGTCGTTTTTCCGACCCGTCAGCACATGCATATGCACATATGAATATATAAGCAGACGAAACATAATTTTCAACCACCCTCAAGTTAAATACGACGAGTTTTCTTGTAACTTCTGTGCGTACGTATGTATCTCGCATAACTCTAAAACGGTATGCCGTAGAGAGAAGCCGTATCTTAGGAAACAACACAACGTTTTGGGGAACAGGCATATAATTGCTAGATAATTCCGTGCAACATGGCTCTCGAAAGCTTATTTTATGAAAAAATATTCAGCAAGTAATATTTTCAGTCCCCAATGTGACCAATAATCTTAATGTCTTAATGTCCTGGTCTTTTTGTAATTGGGATAAATGCATTTAGTTCTATGATAAGTAAAAAAAAAAGTAAACATTGTATGTTTTTAGAAAACTTATTAAATAGCACTGAGAATAAATGAAAACAAAATCCTGTTGGTTAATTACATGCCATCTTCCAATTAAGTAATCGAAGTTGAAATTCCGTATTTCACTTTTTAATTTAGTACTTGAATGTTTGACATTTTAACTTATATTTTAGTGCATATTTCTCAGACATGTATTATTTTTATATTAATGATAAAGAGACTTTTACTGAAGTTAATTATGAACATTATGAAAATTTTCATACGTTAACTGTTGAATACATCTGCTTCTTTTAAGATCAACTCTTGCTGTCCAATTATGATTCTAAAATCGACAAAGAAACGACTTTTAAATTGAGATTTAAAAAAAAAAAGGGCAGCTGACAACAACGATACTTTTATCCTAATACTTAGCATTCACATGCTAGAAAATATCTACGAACATTGTTGGATATTAAACTGCAAAATGTAAAGTAAAAATGCTTTTTCATAATTTAGGATTAAACTTGTTTTTTTTTCAGAGCCTACATTTTGCCTTATTCTATGCCAATGTGTTAAGAATTATTGTAACTACTTATTCCATTTTCAGCGTATTCAACTACATTTAATTAGGTTTCCTCATAAGCATATAAAATAATTCATGGAATGCTAATAAAAGTGGCGGCTTGTTGAACTTTCACCATAGATTAAGAATAACGTATTTGAAGATTTTTAAAAGTACCTCGGGTAGTTTTAATAGGGGATGTTTTATTCATTTGTGAATCACTCTCTGTCTTAAATTCAATGCAAGGCATTTTTCTTCAGCTTAAATTAACTTTTAAATGTTATTAGACTTTTTAATGCACGGCAGCCATATCTTTTCCAGAAATGTAATCCAAAAAGGAGTAAGTAACAAGCAGCTTTAATGCGTTTAAAATAAAGTAGATAAATTCTTGTAACACTGATAAATGCTATGTGTTTGATTTCATATTCATTTACACAAAAAGGATTTTC
>JAXGGA010018511.1:0-21947 GCA_038373865.1 Uloborus plumipes
TCTAATAATATATTTAAAATGCTAATCTGCATCTTTAGAATGCGTATCTAACTTTTTGCAATTGATATAAAATTTCAAATTGTATAAATTTATTGATTTGTTTTTAAAAGTGAAGTGAATGTTTAGCATAACTCTTTAAAATATATTTCAGATGATAATTTACATCTTTTAAGAGAATGTATACCTTTTTTTGAGTGACATATTAAATTTCAAGTTGATTATTTAAGTATAAGTTTATGTCCCAAAGTGGTCCTGTGTTAATATTTTCGTTTTTTAATTGTATGTAAAAAACTTTTACAATTGTATTATTATTAATAAAAAAACTTTCAAAATAAAATTATATTTTTTGTGTTTGCAAAATTGGAAACAACAAAATGTATTACTTTACTAGCTGCGTTGCAAGGGCAATTTATATTTGAATGTATTTAATATATTTGAAAGAAATGGTGTAAATAAGTGAAAATGCAATGTAACTGTAATGCCGGATATCCGGCCGTATATCTGGTATCCGGTAGATGGATACCAGCCAGATATCCGGTATCCGGCAAAATCACTATCCGGTCCATCCCTAGTGAAAACTTGTTTCTCTTCAAATTTAGTCCAGTTTCAATCTTCTAACTTTGAATAGAAAGTCTTTTTTTTTTTTTTTAAACAAATACCACGCAGTTTAGAAGAGCACTTGGTTTTATCCATTATAATTTTGTAAAAGATGTCCTGATTCAAGAGCACAGACTTTTAAAACAATCTAAAAAGAAAATTGCAAAACAAAGGTGGTTCAAACAAAGGAAAAAGAGCGAGAAAGATAATAGAATCAAATTCACAGGAAACGGAATCCAACAGTAACTTTGTTGCATTTAAAAAGAAGAAAAAGTAACAAAATTTATCCCGACTGGTGTCCTGTTTGTAACGGACGAAAACACGGAGGAGGTTCTCTAGTCAAACAGTATAAAAATATTTTTTAATGTATGACCACGCATAACTTTTTACTGAATAGTCTGATTTGGATAATTTTTTGTTTGTTTGAAAGGGTACACCTTCCTGGTGGTCCCATGGTCCCATAATGCGGGGTTTGAGAACGATAATTATGGAAAACAGTAAATTTCATGTAATTTCCCCATTAAATAATGATCAAATTTTTAAAACTCAATTTTCGAAGGCTTTCATCAATCCAATCCAGTATTTTGTGTATCAATTCAACTCCAGGGCAGATAGCTGGAACTGCTAATATCATTTCCACGTTTTGTATTGAATATTCAAGGCTCATCTCAAGCCTTGTAATGTGGTCCCATGGTCCCATGATGTGGGGTTTGAGAACGGAATTCTGAAGAAATTGAGGGAAATCTTCAGAATTCCGTTCATGCCCATACTCTTTGCATATCATGAACGGAATTTCATGCGCAAACTCTTTGCTATGTCGCTCGCCGATAGAGAGGCTTTATGGTAAAGACGCTGGGCTCTCATTGGCAAGAGCATCAGTTCGATCCTCGAGCGAGTCGGTGGATCGTTTAAAAATTTTGGCCTCGTTAATAAAGTGAGATGAAGCGTCATGATGGCAACATGACACTCTTCCAGGTATACATTTACACTGAAAAGAATGAAATAAAAATAAAATTTTATAAAAAAAGTGAAACCTACTTCAAAAACGCAGCTGAAAATTGCTCTAAAAAGTAAAAAATAAATTCATTCTTTGAACATTATCGATACTCCTGTTAAACATGAGTTTTGATGTCGGTGCCGAAACAATTAATAAAATCATTCGTGCCCATTCTTCTGTTACGTGTTTCATAATAAAAACAACCATAAATGTTTCATAATCAATTTCAAGTGTTGTTTGAGAGGAAAAATCAATCAAATGGTACGAATTGAATTTATTATCATCAAAAGGTACGAATGATTTTATTAACTGTTTCGACACCGATTTCAAAACTCATGTTTAAAATTAGTATCGATGTTGTTCAAAGAATAAATTTATTTTTTACTTTTTAGAGCAATTTTCAGCTGCGTTTTTGAAGTCGGTTTCACTTTTTTTTTTATAAAATCTTGTTTTTATCCAATTATAAAATCAAGAATCATCAACATTATATCTAGATCACTCTTCAAAGTTTAAAGCATCAGCGTAGCCAAGATTCTCCTTAAGGGGTATAGGATTCTTAATCTCATTCTTTGAAGCTTTTAGCAGATTAGAATTTGTTTCTAGAAAATATTAAACTACCGTAAATCAGGGTTACTTGGACCCTAGGGGGTTACTTGAGCCCACTACAATAAAATGATAAAATCTAGGTTTGGTACCTACTTAGTTGAAGACTTGCACGTAGTTCCTCGTTTCTCCACTAGGTAGAAGCCCTCTGCAGTCTCTAACGCTAGTACCAAACCCAGATTTTATCATTTTACTGTGGGCTCAAGTAGCCCTCTTGTGGGTCCAAGTAACCCTGATTTACGGTAATAATAGTTTTAGCTTAAAATTTAAGTCAATACTATTTTGACACTATGAGATGCGCAGATGCAGATGCAATACTTCATTCTTTTTAAAAGTGACATGTTTGTTTCAAATAAGCTTTTTC
This sequence comes from Uloborus plumipes, assembly GCA_038373865.1. NCBI lineage: Eukaryota > Metazoa > Arthropoda > Arachnida > Araneae > Uloboridae > Uloborus > Uloborus plumipes. The sequence continues at coordinate 2,562 of JAXGGA010018511.1, forward strand.
TACTATTTTCTTTAACTTTTAGGATACATGTTTGTTCCGTCATAAAAGATTTTTCAGACCTAGTAGGCCAGTCGGGGCTCGTTGAGCAATATTTTTTTTATTTTAAATGACTAAGAAATTGCTCCTATATTGCCGCGCTAAGCACAAAAGTGGTATATGCTAGAGATGAGCCGGGCTCGGCCCGAGCACGAACCCGAGCCCGAGTCGGACTCGGACCCTTTAACTTCAAGCAACTTTCGGGCTCGGGCTCGATCCCATATTAAGATAGTCAGTTTTTATACAAATACAACGTTCACGGAATAAAATATTGGGGTACTTAAAGAGCGTGAGAGCAGTTTTTCTTAATGGCAGCAATAATAATAATAATAATTCAAAAAGATAGCACCTACTTATAATATATTTGCGATTGCTATTGCAATATACCATATGGCAGTGCATCCCAAGTGGAAATTAAAAATATATATTGATGTTTGATACACTCGGGCTCGGGCCGGGTCGGGCTCAAAACAAGACAATATCACTCGGGCTCGGGCGGACTCGGATTAAAAATTCTTGGGCTTGGGCGGGCTCGGGCCTTCAAAAGTGAGCCCGAACTCATCTCTAGTATATGCACTTTTTGACAAAATTGAGTTATCGCCACCTGATGGCTCTTTGTGACGCATTTTACTTTAATACAAATTTTTATGGTCACTTGAGGACAGGAAATATTTTTGACCTTTTGGAGCCGGGCTGTTCATGTAGAAAATTTTCTTTCGAGCCAGGTAGTACAACAGTTGGACCACAGATTTCTCTTTCATTGAAAAGAGAAGGTATAAACTGACGTACCAGAAGTATGAAACCTTGAAAAAATCCCCGGCTCCAAAGGGTTCGAGTGAAAATCGCAACCCCGTCCTCTAAAGAAAAAAGGACTTATGGCACAACATGTGTACCGCCCGGTTCCTAAAGGTTAAAACATTTCTGAAAAAGTATCATCTGGATCTGGTTCAAATACCATCTGTATATATACATATATATTGTAACGAGTCCATAGCACCTTCAACTTTCTTCAAATGAGCATTTCAATCTTGAGGAAGTAACTATAAATTTATTTACAAGTATGTACGCTTATTTACAATAGGAGCAGGAAACAATTGCTAAACATCCAGCAATTAGGTAACAAACAGTACACTGTACTCTCAACAGTAACTCAGCACCACGTATCTAACGTGAACAGTAATTAAGCAATTACAAAAGCAAAACAACCATTTGCCCAAACGAATGAAAACGCCTCTCCAGAAATCACATCTGAAAAGAACTGACTGACTAAAAATTGTGTTCAAGGCTATTTATACATGGAAAGACATTTCCACAATATTCTAGCAAAATCCGGAGTGTTCGTTCATTCACAAACTTACATGATCCATTCAAAAATTCTAGTAATATAAAGAAAAACCAGGCGAAAATGTCTTCACGCTTATTAAATGTAGGGCAAGTGTAAAAACTACAAAACGTTATAAGGCCGGTATACAAGTGATAAAGGTGATATCTTCAGATACTTTTGCAACATGTCGCCAAAAAAAAAAACCAAAACTAGTGAAATGGTGCAAGGCAAGAAAAACAACAACTATTTACAAGATTTGTAACAATATTCTGAAAAAATGTCATCTGAACCAAATATATGGTGGAGCAAAACTTTAAAGAGTAATTATCTCAGTTTGAGCTCGACTGCAGATACCACTTTTGCGCTTAGCACGCCAATATAGTTCTCCAAATCCAGAAACAAAATTTCTTGGTAGTTGAACAATTTTTTTTAGAAACAAATTTCATGCTATATTTTCTGCGCTGATATAATTTGAACATAAAATCTGCAACTTTATTTTTTAAAACAGTTTTCATGAAGAATTTAGTACTAAATTGAACTCCTCTCCTAAAATAAATTCTTTTAGCTCATTATTATTTGTTGATTCTTTATTTTTTATCAGCATTTTTTCAGCAAATACAGCACTTTTTTGACAAAGAACTCGAGATGTGTTGTCCAGTGTGTCCACTTTTAGACAACCCACAAAAAAAATAAAAACTTGTTGGAAAATTTGAAAAGCAAAATTCTAGTAATAGTAATTGTGAAAATGATGAAGACTCAAGTTGTGCTGACTTGATTTTTGCAGTCAACACATATCGTGCCTTCCAGAGCTATGTTTCCATGAAAATCTAAATTTTCGAATTTTTGCGACTACAGTGGTTTTTGCTCTCATCGATTCAAAGTCTAGGGGAAATACTAAATTTATTCATGCCAAGTTTGCTAATTTCCACATATGTCTCAGTTATCCTTATTTGAATATAAAACTTGTCTTTTATTTTACTATGTTAATAGCATAACATGAGATTTTAGTAATCCACGTGGATGTTGATTCTGATCCATCTCAAGTTATCAAAACTCAACTGTAGTTGAGCGGAAAAAAAAGCTTTGAATATATTTTGCAAATACTTTTTTGATACCGTAAAATGGGGTTAATCGGAACACTTTTCAGCTTTGATTGTAAAAAAAGTAGTTAAAAGATTTTTTTTTAATTTGATTTTTTGGGTAAAAACTTCGGTCTTGCTTTACTTTTGATATTCCAAGCGAAGACAAAGCATTTTGAAAAATTATTATTAAAATATATAGGAAATTATGGGTGTTCCGAATCACCCCGCTGATAGGGGTCAATCGGAACACTTGTTAAAATTTTTATTTTTTTTCAATTTAACCTGTACAAAATGAGTAATATTGATGGGGGAGAATAAGAACAGACAATTACTGTCAAATAAATGCATAATTTCAATAATAGTAAACGTGTATAATTTGTCAAAATTCAAAATAATTTTGAACTTATGAAAAATGAAAAGTAATTTTAAGAAATGCTTTTGAATTGAAATACAAAGATTTAACATGAATGGAAGTCACTCATGTCGTCCACAAATATGTACTTGTCCTTAAAACTAGCAATTGTGACTTGGCTTAAGTTTTTTCATAACATCTCCTGGGATGAACTCTGCCTTTTCTTTAGTTTCTTGAAATCTCTGGGTTTCGGGGATTGTCCTGAAAGCTTTTTACGCTTATTCATCACTGTCTGTGTGCTGGATTTTTGCTACATAAAGTCTATGTGACTTTCCCCCTCGTATTTTAAGTAAAAAGAAGTCTCCTGGAGAAAAAATCTTTTGAAATCTGCAACTGTTTGTCATTCTAAGATCTAGTTGCTCACGAGAAGGGATAAACTGTAATAAAACCTTGTCCTTGTCTTGATTAGAAGTATTGGGGTTAGAATCTTGATTTTTCAAAGTTTCCTTCAAATAAGTTTGAATTGGAACAGCAGAACTAAGTGTTCCGATTCACCCCGCAAATTTTTTTTCTATGCCATTTTTCAGAATTCTTCATTTTTATGACACAATTTATAAAAAATGTAAATTCTAATGCGGTATTCTGTTGTTCAGATACATGTATAATTGAAACATACCACTCTTAGTTTTTAAATATAAGAAGGTTTGATCTTGCATATGAAGTTTTGCAGTCTATGGAAATGTGATGTTTTCTAGCGTTCCACGTGCAGCCCTTCTTAGAAGCCAATAGCGTTGCCAGATTGACAAAAGTAATTTTTTCCTACTCCCTATGATCTTACCTTACTAAGAAAAAAATTCATGGTGAAAAATACCCAATAGTTTATTTATGAAGAATTTCGTTGTACGGTCGGGAAGTTTTGTTCCGATTGACCCCGCTGTTCCTATACACCCAATTTTACGGTACTAATTTCTTTCATTACAGGTTAAGAAAATGGAGCACAAAATATCAAAACAGATTGTGGATTCATGGAATTGCATACTTGAAGTTCTCATAAAATACCACAAAACTGTTGAAATGGGTTTTAGCCATGTGAAACTACTTGCTGCTCACAGCACAACTTTTGATAGCATTCAGCCAGTGGACATTGAAGACACAAATCTGTATCATCAAGATCCAGATATCAAATCGAAACTCCTCTATACAATTAGGAAGGAAATAGATACTGAGACCAACGTTTTAGTAGGCGTTTTGTAAGCTATCTTTTTGATATATTAATTTTTGTGGAGTTTCAAAATGCTTTATGTTTTATACTGACTATTAGATTGCTGTTTAATTATATGATAATATTTTTTCTTCCACTACACGATATACACCTCCCCCCATAAAGAGGCATATAAAATTATAGAGCAATAATAATAGTATGATGATTGGAACTTTAACAGCAACAACTATTTATTCACATTGAATACACAACAAGGTTCTCCATTCTCCAACCTTTTTACTCAGTTGCGACATTATAAATTTTTGAAGGTGAGGCGGGCCAACATCCAAATTTCTTTTCAGATGGTCTGGTTAGCGTTACCCCCCCCCCCCCGCCCCAGCTACAATTAAAAAAATGATTGATTTTTGTGTATCCAGCATTAAAATTTTGCATACTGTAGTTGGAGCAAACCTATCCTGACAGCATTACAGAAACTAAGGCGAACCGTATCACACATTTCTAATGTATCACTTCTCCACTTCTTCCCTGGTTGCCATAATTGGCTATTATGCCCTCAACCTTGGAAAAAATTTACATGCAACAAGAAACACAAAAACTTTTCGTTTTCTAAACGACGTGACCATTTTGACTTTTGACATCCACACAAGCAAGAAATTTGAGACTATATCCCAGTTTATGAAAGATTTCAAAGTTGGAATTTTTATGCTACAAACAGATCTATAAATACTCATTCTGTACTTTTCGGTTACTACAACTCGATGTGAGGCATTTTTAAAATTGGCGATTGTTTTTTCTTTTATTTATTTTAACCTATCTATATTTTTTAACTGCACTATATGATGCTTGGTGTTTTAAAGTTTTTTAAATGAAGCAAGCCTTTAAACAAGATTAAGAATCCAATGAAGTAAAAATGAAAAAGCTAAATATTTAAAATGTCGAGTAATTCGTCAATAAGAAAAGACACCATTAAATAAAATGAAAAACTCGATTGAACTAAATCGCCAGTGAAATAAAAAAACATTAAAAGCTCCTTTAAAATGTTACAGAAACCATCAAATAAATTTATTGAAAAATATAGAATTGGATTATTGAAGGCCAAGTTGTAAAACGGTTGCCGACAAATTTACTTAAAATATTGCTTTTACTATTCAAACAATTTTCTGTTACGGATTATTTAGGGATTGCAGTTAAATTTAAAGTCCCAATTCTCACTAAGCGAGTAGAGAATCTTACTGGTCAAAAAAAAAAAAAAAAAAAAAAAAAAACATGATGTTTTTAATTATTCTCCCTTGAAAACACAAAATACAATGTTTTAATTAAATATTTATCACTTTGATTTCTCATTTCTAAAACTATCTGAAATTTTTTGTACGAAAATGACGTTTTAAAACCAATGTTAATCATTTACTCAGATGAACTATTTCTGTGTGGCGGGACTCAGCTAATCTAAGCGTATCCAGGGCCCGATTAACCAGTAAAGTTAGGGGAAGCTCTGTCTCATTTTGAGGCCCCCTGCTTTTTGAAGCAAGGGTGGGGGGGGGGGAGGTATTTCTACTCTTGAGACATTGAAACAAATCTTGCTAAGGGTAGATATCATTTTTAAGAGCTGCCCAAACAGAATTCGGATTAAAGTCTGTGGCCTTCCTCCACTAATATGTAGAATTTTCACACATAATACACATGGTTGCATTGCAATTCTATAAAGATGTTGTATTAGATTTACTACTTCTCAAAATTAATAAAACATAATCAAAGTACACTGTAAAAAAGTAGCGTCAAATCCCACATTTAAAAATAGCTTGTGGTGGGATTAATGTTTTATGAAATGTGTCTTCAATTTTAAAACTTTCCAGAAAAATTTTATTGAACCAGTTCTAATGTTTACAATAACCTTAAGATATGCATTTAAAAGGAGAAACTACAATTTTAAATCACAAGTTTTCAGTCATTTTTGGGCCCCCTGATAATTTTTAGGGGAAGCACAAGCTTCTTGTGCCTTTTGGATAATCAGGCCCTGAGCGTATCATAGACTGCCAGGTTAGTTTTGCCTCAGCTATAAATAGTGAAAGGCTGTTGATAACGAGGGTAATTGCATCGCTGATTAAAAATTAAAATTTCTAAGGACTTTATTTGTTTGAAAAAAGCGACATTTTCCAGTCCCTTAATAGGTTGTTGATCCTAAAAGTATCATTAAAATTGTAGCCTCACCAGTATTTCTTGATTGCTCTCCTTATGTACAGGAGTGAACCCAAAAATAACTGGAATAATTTTGCTGGGGGCCGAGTTTGTATGTTACAAGCTTTTGTTACCACCAGTCATGTTTAGTGCAAATCATTGCCAATTTACTGCCTCCAGTGTTGTCCATCTGGTTTGCTGTGCTCATTTGCAGTGATTGCTTTTGCTAGAGCTGTTTTGTTCTTGAATCGTTTTTTTTTTTCTGGTGGCGAGTTTAAATAATGCAGATGTGAAATTTTGCTTTCTGTCTGGTGAAAGTTGCTATCTTGGAGCTCGGTTTAGCAAGTTTCAACCGAAGATTTGTGAGTAAAAGGTTCAGAAAAAATCAGAATTAACATAGAGTTGCAACATGTGTATGGTGCTGCCCTATGTATCTCATTTGCCTGACCTTACTCCATACAACTTTTTTTTATTGTCACAAATGAAAAGGGGCATGAAAATCGATTTGACAGCATTGAAGAGGTCAAGAAAAAAACAAGGAAGGAGCTGTTGACCATTTTTAAAGATGACTTCAAAAGTTGTTTTGAACGGTATAAGTACCAGTGTGTCAAAGCTAAAATCATTTCCCACTCTCCGCACTTTTCTCCTTATGGTTGTCATCGTTACGGTGCTTTGGACTTTTTTCCCACTTAGCTTTTGCAACAATGCTTAAATGCAAACGATTGAAATTGCTTTTTGCGTAAACTATTACTCAATTGAAAAATCAGCGTTAACAAAGCACAACCTTTTCTTAGAAATTTATGCTGTGTTAATGTACGACTAGATTTGTTAGAAAACGTTGAGAAATTACTGAGACATAAGGATACAGTCGACACTCGATATAACGACTGTCTCCGTCGTACAGAAAACGGTCTTTATAACGAGTGGTCCCTATAAGAGGTAGAACATAGAGTATATTGGGATACAGTTGGGGTTTTCTCACCGGTCGTTATATTAGGATGGTCGTTATAACGTGTGGTCGTTATAACGAGCGTCGGCTGTATAAATAAAGTTGTAAGCCTAATTCGACAATAATAAAATAAATGAAATGCCTCAACAGCAGTGCAATAAAAAAAGAATGGAGCTGTTTTCTTTCGTACGGTTTCCATGGAGACAAAGCAAAATTTCTAAAATTGATATGCCTATTTTAAAGTAACAGTATAGTTGTAACGGAGAGTGTTTGAAGGGGATAAGGTTGTCTTGTAAAAAAAAATAAAATAAAATAAAAAAAAGCATCTAACTTTTAAAAAGTAATTATGGTTCTCTTTAGGTCCTCCTCTGTATATAGGTTTTTGATTTCTCTAAAAAAAAAGAAAAATAAATTTACTGAATGTTAAAACAATCTTTTATTTTTAGAAAAGACTTGGATCAAAAGTATCAACTCATAAACAAGGAGTGTGACAAAGTGTTCAGTATGTTCAACACCCTGAGGGAAAGCTTGGAACTGAGTCAAATGACTTCTGCCACCGAGATGACGTCATCCATCTCTGACATGCTAGCCGCTTTGGATAGATTTAAAATATACTTTTGCGATGAGTATCCTTTTTTGGAGTGTTTTTTTCAATTGCAATTTATACTGAAGTTTTGATTTTTCATACATGTGGATATGTAATACATCTGGCACTACTAATCATAGAAGTCTTGTCTGCAGTTAAAAAAAAAATTGAGTCATTGTCATAAGGTCATTCTTTGTAATGTATTTGAACTAGAAACAATGTTCTATGACTGTTTAAGAATCAGAAGTATTTTTAAAAAACATTCTAATAGTATAAGATCCAGCTTGCATTTATCTATCCTCATCGAGTTTCCTAATATGTTATAGATAAAAATGTAGATATGATATTATGAACATGATGGTATTAGAATGACTAAGCAAAAGTGCTTCTTTCATAGGGTTGTCGGGATTTTAAGATTTCAATGATGAATGCATTTTGTAGATTTTCTGCAGTTTTCTTCAAGTTAAAGAAGAAATTCTGCAGTTTTTTTGCAGACTTTTTTAAAAACACATAATTCAGGAAAGCACATAAAATCCTAATCACATAATCATTTTCTTGAGAAAGTGTCGAGTTTTGAGCCGAAAGGATTATTTGTGAGAGATTTAGATCTGCTTTTAATTTTCAAAAAAACTGCAGAACTACTGCACTTTTACTCAACTGCTGGAACTTCAAATTGTGACTATGATTGGATCACCTGTGTTTAAATAGCAGTACGCCATCGTGTTAGGAATATTTTTAACCGACTTCAACAAAGGAGGAGGTTAGACAATTCGTCGGAGAAATTTTTTTTTTGGTATGTTCCAAGATTACTCGAAGACCGATTTCAAAAATTCTTTTTTTGTTAGAAAGGTCTTTCTTTCTGATTGGTCCCATCCTCTCGTGGTCCGGGTTCGATAACGGGAACCTGCAGAAATCTTTCGAAAAAGAAATTGGGATCACAGTAATCGTAATAATGACCATTTTGAACGCCAGGCTTCTCTGGATTGCATAATGAAATTCATTTCTATGGTCTTTTTGAAAATTTTAAACCGAGTATCTTTCTATGTCCTGCTTTTTTCTCCTTAACTCCAACGAACTTAAAGTCGTACCAGGTACTAATTGATTCGTAATATTTCAGGTTTTATTAGTCTTAATTTACATAAGTTTTGATAAAGGAATTCTGAAGAAAGTGAGGAAAATCTCCAAATTTTTGCTCAAATTTAAAGCGATTTGTCCTAAATGATTAAATATGAAATACATTGTTACAAAACGTGATTGATATAAAACAGTTATTATAATGATAATGAAAATTTTGAATGAAGGCTTAACTGAAGCAAACATGAAACTCATTAGCAAGCCATGCTACGTACGTAATACGTCGTAAAATTTTATGAACCGCCAGCATCTAGTGTTGTTTTGAAATATAAATTAGTTGAAAAGCCGTTAATATTTAGCCTTTGATTAAACTAGTACACAAATAAATACTAGAGAATAACAAGGATTATTTTTTAGTGTCAATCGTTTAAAATTTTAGACGGGTTGATACTTTCTTTCTTTTTTTTCCTTACATAGTTTATTTTATGAAGCATTTGCTTAAGCAAATTAGGTGAAGTTTTGTAATAGAAACATTACCTTATTTCATATGTACACTTACACTAAAAAGAATAAAATAAAATATTTTTGAAAAAAAAATTGAACCGACTTCGGAACTTCACTCAGCAAATGCTCTAAAAAGTAAAAAATAATTTTATTCTTTGAACACCATCGATACTACATTTAAACATAAGTTTTGAAGTCGGCGCAAAAACTATAGGTAAAATGATGTTTACTATATTTTGCCAACATTTTCAGAGAAATCATTGAAAATTGACAGCTGAATATTTACCATTACATAAATATGTATTTTTCAATGAATGCGAATGCGAATAAAGAACCTGGATTCATTTAAATTTATATTTATAGTTTCGAATGATTCTATTTAGCTGTTTTGCGCCGACTTCAAAACTTATGTTTAAATGTAGTATCGATGGTGTTCTAAGAATAAAATTATTTTTTATTTTTTAGAGCATTTGCTGAGTGAAGTTCTGAAGTCGGTTCAATTTTTTTTTTCAAAAATATTTTATTATCTACATTTTTATGCATAAGTTATTAGGAAACTCGATGAGGGTAGGTTGACCTAAGTCGGATCTTAGACTGTAATAAGTGGAGGCTGCATCAAATCTGGAATAAGAAACAAAATCTCAGTTTGAGCTTGATTGCAAAGATCACTTTTGTGCTTAGCATAGCAGTATAGTATACTTTTTAAAACAGTTTATTACATATGTTTTCTTTGCATATAAATTTGCTTTTGTTCAACTGTATTGAAAGTTTGGAGTTGTCAGTAAATGATGTCAGCCTTTATTTCAAAAATAAAATTCGACTCCCCTACTCCTCGTGTCACACTGTTATTCTTTACTACCCTTGTATTAGGTCACTTTTTTTCATTAGCATGTTGTAATTAAAATAAATGCCTGATGTCACACTCGTCTTGACACCCGCTCCCTTCCCTCGTCACAAACGGACACAATTTCAGCCTATTTTTGAGGTTTTCTTGTTGAAACTCTTTGTAAAAACCTGAAGGAAGTGCGGTCTCAAGATTTACCCTTTCTTTGAAAATCGTACATTCGGCGCTGGTCTCTGCCATAATGAGCTGTTCGTTTTTGAAATTTGCTTTCACTATTATCCAATTGGTTGTAACTAAGGCCCCTATATATACAAGCCGACGCATCAAGATTAAGTTTGACCACTTTGGATCCAGCACGTGTTTGAGTGCTTGAGTGTTTGTCTTTTCTGGCAAAGTATCGCATTTTGGTAATTTTTCACTGTGAGTAATTATTAGCATCATGTGGTTTTGGCAAAGCTTAGAAATGTGCCAAAACTTTTTTCTGTTAACCATTGCTTGCAACAATGAAAAATTGAAAGTAAAAGTATATAAATTGGATCCAAAGTGGTGAAACTTAATCTTGATGTGTCGGCCTGTCTATATTGCGGCTCTAGTTGTAACCAGTTATAGAAATAAGAATTTAAATCCCGATGATGCCTAGTATAAGTTTTTACGCGCCAAAAGAAGGAACCTAGGTGTTATTTTTAATATTCAAATATATATACATACATTCGAAAAAAAAATACATAAAATAAAATAAAAACGCTGCACTTGCTGATAGCATTATTCAAAAATATCTGTGATGTATATAAACGAAAGTGATTTTTTAATGACAAAATTGCTTGTATTTTTTATAATTACTTTACCAAATTATCCTTTGGGTCAGTCTCAATCTCAATGAGTTGGGGGGAGGGAGCTTCAGTGTGATACAAAATATTAGGAATCAAATTTGGTGCCTAGTTTGGAAGTCCAGGTGTTAAATCAAAATTTTTGATCGCAAAATGCGACAGCGACCGTTTCTTTCTAAGACTGGCAGTAATTGTGCTTAAAAGCTTCGGTATTGCTTTTTATTCACCCTGTGTATGTTCTTCTAACTGTTATGAGTAGGGATGCACCGATAAGCAAATTGGCCGATTACTGATTAATCGGCGAATGAGAATCGGCTGATTAATCCGCAGAGCCGATTAATGTTCGGGTTTATTATTTTTAATATTACCAATTTCACCCTCACTGTTTTTACCCTTTCTAATGCAATTCCGATTTTTAAAAATGGTTACTTATTTATTTTCGACAAAAGACTTGTTTTTCTCCATTTTTCCATGTTAAATAATTTCAAAATTTTATCAACTTCCTTTGAAAATTTAAAAATATTTTTGAAATAAAATTACATTAACACACTAGACATAATAGTTATTAAAACAAATGGGGGGGGGGGGGGAGGACTGTGATGAGCACTTTAATTTAGGAGTGTTCTTAATTTAAATTTAATTTTCAACTATAAGTAGCCTTTAATTCAGGACTTGTTCTTTGAAAACTAGAGGTTATTTGAAAGCAATAAGCTAAAGAGTACGATAACGAAAATATCGAGATATGAAAAATGTTGCAACATTGTCTATATGTAGATTTATTCAGAATAGGAATATTAAATTATTAAATCATTTATATCAACTGAGAGGCAATTTATTATTATTATTATTATTTTGTATTTCATTCTTTGAATTATTTGTTTTGTTTTTACTCATTACACTTTCGTAAAACGTGTAATTCTTGTTTGCAGAAAATTATTCATTTCTTGTTTATAAATTTATCCATCGTAACATTGTGTTCAAAAATCGTTGAATTAATTTTATTTAAAACATCTTTTCCGCCGGTTGATCAGCAAAATATGACTGATTATAAATGAAATGAAATATTCATGTTTTTGAATTCCAACTTAAAATTTCAGGAATTTGCAGAGGGTTATCTTTTAATATTCCAATCAGTTTTACGTTTTCTATGGACTATTTGTTTTGTTTTTACTCTGTACACACTTTCATACTGTATGTTATATAGTAAGGATTTCAGAATATATAGTAAGGATTTCAGAAAATTACATTTGTTTACGGTTAATAAAACAATTTATCATAGTTTCTTGGTGAAGGTATACTTTAAAAGATAATATAAAAATTTTTAAAAATTCGCCGATTAATCGGCAAGATTTTGCCGATTATTAATAATCGGCAAAGTGGGCGATTAATCGGTGCATCCCTAGTTATGAGTATTGTACATTTCATCAACTGCATGTTTCATCGTAAAAATCCTCAATTTGTTCAGTCATCTGGCAAGAAAATATTCAATTGAAAGATGCAGGACAGGTGTTACTCCTGAAGATCTCTTAAGCTTTTGGGACTCTTCTGAACTGCAAAGTATTGCTCGAGGTAGGTGTAAAATAATCCTAAATATAGTTTTAAAAACTAAAAAATACGCTTTAGAGTTAATCAAACTGAGATTTTCAAAACTATTAAATATCCGCTAAGTTTACATGCACTTATTACCTCAACATGTAATATAGTTTAGCATTTAGTATGAATAATAGTATTAAATATATTACTAGTATATTTTCAAGGAACGTGAATTTTATCTTTAATTCAGAGCTACATGCAAATAACCGAAACGCTTGTAATACATCAACATGTAATATAGTTTAGCCTTTAGTATTAATAATAGTATTAAATATATTACTAGTATATTTTCAAGGAACGTGAATTTTATCTTTAATTCACAGGGGTGATTGTGTTCCGGTATTTCTATGATCTATTCTGGTATTTTCATGTTCGAAAATACCAGAAATAAAATTTTTTTAGTTATGCTTTTATCTTCCCACCTCCGGATTTTTTTTTCTTTTTCGAATTTTCGATGATTATGCCGATAATTATTAATAATATTCATTCATCAAATAAAAATTAAGATGAAAATTCTAATTGTTTTTTTACCTTACTAAATTATTATATTTGCATCCGATATGAAAATCAAATTTTTCTCACTTTTGAACTTTTGATGCTTATTACCCTTAGTTAGGAGACAAACAAATTAAATGCAACAAAATGTAACAAATGCAACTTTCATTATTTTATAAATGCTTTCGCACAACAAACAGTAATTCTGTTAGACTTTTGCTATCTCTTTAAAAAATTTTTTTGGGGATAATTGCTCATCACCAGCTCAAAAGTAACTTTATTACTCATTTACACTTTAATTAAATGCATGTACAATATTTTGACTAAAAACTTTGAATAAATGAAATGTGTTAGTTTATAAAAGGAAATTAATTATTATGTATGTATAATTATAAAATTAGGTGTGATTAAGTAATAGGGGCCTTGGTTTAAAAAAAAACACTCCCCCCCCCCCACTTTAAAAATGTTCAGGTATTTTTTATGAACTCACAATCACCCCTGAATTCAGAGCTACATACAAATAACCGAAACGCTTGTAATACATCAACATGTAATATAGTTTAGCCTTTAGTATTAATAATTGTATTTTCAAAGAACGTGAATTTTATCTTTAATTCAGAGCTACATACAAATAACCGAAACGCTTGTAATACATCAACATGTAATATAGTTTAGCCTTTAGTATTAATAATAGTATTAAATATATTACTAGTATATTTTCAAAGAACAGGTGCAGATCCAGAGGGGGGGGGTTATGGGGGTCATGACCTTCCCCTTAACTGACCTAATACAGCAAAAAATTGCATTTTTGGGACTTATATTACGGAAAAATTGCCACCCCCCCCCCATTTTTGCACAAAAATTGCACTTTGATCCCCCCTTTCCAAACATGACCCCCTCCTTAACCAGAAGCTGGATCCACTCTTGTCAAAGAACGTGAATTTTATCTTTAATTCAGAGCTACATACAAGTAATCGAAACGCTTGTAATACATCAACATGTAATATAGTTTAGCCTTTAGTATTAATAATAGTATTAAATATATTACTTTTATATTTTCAAAGAACGTGAATTTTATTTTTTATTCAGAGTTACATACATACCAACATGTGAAACTAATAAAAGCGTATTAATATATCTTATTTAGTGGTGCATTATTTTGTTGTCCCTCTTAAACACCTTAACTCTCTCAACACCGAACAGGATATTTATCCATTTGTGTATTTTCGTTTTAAATGCCTCATTTATAAAATTTTTTTAAAAATATGTCTACATTTTTGTTTAAGATGTTGGGAGCATTATCTCTATTCCTGGTTGACATCTGGAGTCGAGTGTTTAAAGTAAGTGTTTTCATCATAGTTATGGATATTGTTAGGGATTCAATAACGGTTTTTGCTCACTACATTTCTAAAAAATGGAATCCAAGGTGTGTGCTAGGGTGTAGCTTATTTTCAAAGTATGAAAATGACATCTTTTCACGGTGGCCAGGGCCTGATTACTGAATAGGCCAACTAGGCTGCGGCTTAGGGCCCCCACAATTTAGGGGCCCTCAAATGGCTGAATTTGCTGTAGTCACTGCCTAAATTTGTTTTATCCTGTGCCTAAAATTGTAAAGCCTCAGTACAGGGGGCCCCAAAAAAGTATTTGGCCCAGGACCCCGTGATATCTTAATCTGACCCTGACGGTGGCGCACACCTCGGATGTTTTCCTGGGAGGAGCTAGAAGCTTTGTGAGGGACCCCCGATGCATGAAGTGAAAGGCAAAGTCAATGAAGTTTCAAAGTAACCACTCTCCCCTCCTCCATGATAAGAAGGCTCTCCTCGAAAATTTTTCAAAATTGAAGCTTTAAAAACACAATTTTAAATTATCTTTGGTGATCCTAAAATAAAAGGAGGAGATGTGATAAATCGTCCCCCCCCCCCCGCTTAGCCCTTTATGTCAAATTAATTTATCAGATGTTGAAAATCAATAGGGTCAAAGGCCCCCTACGCTTTAGGGCTCCTAAGAAAATTATTTCGATTGCATGTACCATCTGTTGGCCTCTGAGCAAAGTACAAGGAGTGGTACATAACCCTTTAACTGTCAAGTTATTTTGATGATTTGGGTGCACAAATTGTCAAATTTTTTTATTGCAAAAATCAAATGTTTAGTGCAAAATAAAATATACTTAGTAGTTAAAAATTGATATTTTGAAGCGCATGGGTAAAATATTTAAAGTTTTGTAGCATATTTGCTTGAGGCGGCTGCCACTCAACATGGCAGTTGTAAAGTTCACTTCTAGTGGAGCATTATTTTATAAAAATGAAAAAAAATTTATTATTTTCTAAAAAATAACTAAATGAAAACAAAAGTTAAATAAATAAAAGTGAATACCTTTCAGTAATTCAGTCTTGTGTGGTATTGGAAATACTTTTGCAAGCACAAACCCGAGAATCAGTCGGGCTTGACAAAGAGATGAAGCCGAAATAAACGTCTCCCGATATATAGTCGGGTATAACAATACGATGCACTCAAAAAGAAAAAAAAATTACCCTGAGTAATACTCGGGCGTGACATTTTCGAACACCAGTGCTGTGCCCGAGATTATCTCAGGCATGACAGTTAAAAGGTTAAAGTGGTATTTTCAAAATTGCCGATTTTTCAAAAATCTGGTTTCAAAAACATTGGTTCCATTTCTGGAACTAGTAGTCATCTAGAGAAAAAGAAGTTAAATTAATGAAGTAAGTTAAATTAAAAGTTTTTCACGAATAATTTCTCTAAGCACGGTTTAAAGTTAGGAATTCAACAAGATCTCAAAAAATTTAAACTTTGTCAAAAATTCTGAGAAGCCCAGTTCCCATTTCATAGGACTTCAATTACTGGAGATATTAACTAAAATTTGACTTGGCATTCTAAAATGAGTTTGGTGCTGAAAACATATTCCCATGTTGAAAATAAAATTGCGAATTGAAAGAACTATTTTTCTAGTTATGGTGGATTTAGTTTTAAACTTATCAAGGAACCGCACACCATATGCAATAATAGAAAAAGTTAAAAATGGTATCATTTGAAAGAGCATACTGACAAATATTTTTGAACAAAAAATGAAGTGCCCTCCTCCCCTCGTTTTCAAGTTATGAGGTCTTAAAGTCTGCTGAAATGTTAAGAGAAGTCGCCAAATTTAAAGGCTAGGTAAGGCATCAAAATTACCTCCCGATTTCCCCTTCTGCTTCTCACAAGACATCTCATTCCCATTTTTGGTCATTTGCAAAGCATGTGAAAGATGTTCTACATTAATACTTCGCATGTGGGTAATTCCGTCGAAAATGGTAAAAATCATAAACTCTTTACTTAAGATTATCAATTTAAATAATTTCCACCGACTAATCATATTTTTTTTATTGAGTTTCCATTTATTTGTGCATACTGAAGTGTAAATAACTAGTACAAGACTCATTTAAGAAAGGATTTTAAATATTTTGATCACTTTGTTTAACAGAGGGGCCAAATAAGCATTTAAAAATATCTGTATAATCACAAAGACAAGTTAGAATCACAGAATAAGCATAAAGTGGAATAAACAGCCTAAAACTGTAAGTCTGTCTGCAATTTCAAGAAAAAATCTAATTTTTTCATCCGGCTCTAACAGAGTGGACATCCAACAGTTCAAATTAACTATCATAAGAAAAGAATTAGGCTCACCCTGGTTGTTGACTACATAATTCAATGTAGCAAGCTAATCACGGCAGTTATACTACCTATATTAAAAAATATATATATCTGAATGCAATTGTTTATTTTATTTGCAAAAGGCATATAACAGAGCGGACAATTCGAAACATAGAAAATCTAGGGATAAATAATAGTTTTTTTGGGGGGAAATTTTTTTTCATTTGCGTAATAATCTGCGGAAATGGTGTCAGAAGCATCTTTTGTGCAGTGCAGTGTCATTTATTTTATTGTTACATTTCAGTTTAATTTTAAATCGCATTTAAAATTCTAGCAATTTGAAGCTGGGACGCGTCATTTTCTCCTTCTTCTGACAAAGAAAAAATTTTTTTATGTCATTTCTCAATGGATTATACCTAATCAATTGATACTAGATGGCACAAAATTGAATGGAAAACCAATAAAAAATACACTTAATGGGTGGTAGTTATTAAAATTGATTTTAAAAAATTCTAAAGTCTCAGACATGATTTGTACCATTTTCGTCGGAATGACCTGTGTGTGTGTGAGTAAAGAATAAATATCAAGCCTATGAAGTGGGATGCAAAGAGCTTTATTAAGAGGAATGACAACTTAACCCATTAATGCCTGACATTTTTTTTCCAAAGATATTTTGTATACTGGTTACAAACAGTTTCAGTGGACAGGAAAAATAATTTTAAAAAATATCATGTGAAAAATAATTTTTTTAGTGAGGGAAGAAAAACCGTTCCTTAAAAGTTACGATAGATCCCAGAAGGTTTCAGTTTTTAGCTTACTTTTCCTCAAAAGTAAAAAGAAAAAGGATGAAAATTTCACTTTTGTAATATTTATTGTTTTCTTCAAGGTGTGGAAATAGTTACGTGAATTTACTCTCCACTTCAGGAGTTTTGCCTTTGTCCAAAGAACTGAGGAAAATGGTATTTTGTGGAGTAGCAAGGTGTGAAGCTGCATTCAGAAATATATGTTGCCTTAGACTGACCAACTATTATATTTTGTACTTTGAGAGAAATAAGAGAAAAATTGTGTGTGTGTGAATGTTTAAAGGCAAAATGAATGGAAAGCCAATTGAGGAATTGATGTGTTGCAGGCACAACATATTCACATAAAAAGACTCCCGAAAAGAAGAAAAACAGAGAGGATGTGGCTTGTTCTGTTTAAAAAGAAAACATTGTTGCTAAAATCAGTGCAAGCAGGGAGAGATGTGTCAATTTTGAATTCAATGTCAGGAATATGAATTATGTGTGTTGGTTACTAACTAGATTTCATTGTCTACATACCATGATATATGGTGTGTGAATTCCTACACACATGATGAAAATAAACCAGATAATTTATCTACAGAAGCTAAATAATTAATGTTTATAGAGAAAATTACAACGTTAAGAAACCACAAATAAGCAGAGATACTGCAGACACGTGTTTCCGCGTTACAAGGAACGCCTTTTTCAATTCAAAAAAAAAATTGAGCTTATGGATGCACAGACATCCGACAAAAGCTGCATTTAAAAAGTTGCATTTTTTCGCATTGAAAAAGGCGTTCCTTTTAACGCCAAAACACGTGTCTGCAGTATCCCTGCTTATTTGTGCCTCCTTAACATTGTAATTTTCTCTACATCAATAGCACAAAGGTATTTGTAAACTTTAATTAATGTTTATTTCCAGTGTATCTTGTTATGTCTCAATTTAATACTTTTAATCAGGGTTGGCAAGGTTTTGGACAGAAGGGTAAAAACCACGGTTTAAACCATGGTTTAAACCGTCCTGTCCAAAACCCATGTGTCCAAAACTGTCCTAAACTGTCCAAAACTACATTTTTAGTACAATTTTATATTTTGAACAAATATCAAAAGCACAAAATTATACCTGAAGTTAAGACTTAATTTATTTAATGTAAACAATAAAATATGTACATAAAAACATATATAAGATTTTCAGCTGATACTAACCTAGCTACTTAGAAGTTACTATTCTTCATTAAAAAATGAATTAGTTCTCATAAGTTTATATTATTTTATTTTTAATACTAGTTAAACTTCTTTTTAATATAGATGCAAATGAGGGTGTTCAAAAGGTACAATAATCGACTTAAATACAAAAAATCAGTTTTACAACTAATTAAAAAGATACACAACATATGAGAATGTTACAGCGACATTTACTATATTTAATTATTTCATAAAATATTAGGAATAAATTTAAAAGTAGAACAATTCAAAAAAAAAAAAAAAAATGTATATACATATGTACACATTAGTAATCTGGTTCAATTGGTCCTCTCAACATCCGATAGCACATGACCAGTTTAGCTGCCGTATTTACCCCTAAACGATTTCAGAGTTTTGAGTGAATTATGCCAAGGAGATTTCGGAGTTTTGAGTTACAAATGGAGCTGAAATTATCTGCTTCAAGAGTGTTTTTTTGATAGTACTACCAATTCCTATTTTATGAAATTTTTATGCAGTGGAGTTATAAGTAAATTGTTCATTTTTTTAACGTATATTAAAATTACTAATATAATTAAATATTGTCAAATTGTAATTAATTACAACTAATTAACATTAAGAAACTAAGATGTATGCATTATCAATATTACAGCTAATAGAAATTAGTCAGCTTAAAACCCTTTTGCCATG
>JAXGGA010018512.1:0-21944 GCA_038373865.1 Uloborus plumipes
GCAGCTATTGGCGATAGATCCAAACAATATTCGAATTAAATTTTTTGATTGGTTGATTTTTAAATGTAAATTTAGAAATGAACTAATCGTTAATTTCTCTTTCTCGAAGAACTCCGGTAGATGGCAGTGTATCGTGAACCAAGGACGAAATTTTGTTCTGCTAAAAACCAGAAAGTTGCAGGCATTTAGTATTTAGGAGGCGTTGTAAAACCTCGCGAGCTCGATTCTATTAGATTTCACTAAACCCTGTATGACGAGAGCTAGCGGGCTGAAAATAAAATTAGGGCCGAATTCAAGTGAAACACCATTGCAATCGCTTCGAGGCGATCGCAATTGCAATCGCTACTGGAAATCGAATTACGATAGAATAGCATCTCGTAGCGATTGTAACGTTTCATTTGAATCCGAATTTGAGAATGCATTGTGTGAGTTGCAATCGTCCGTGTTTCTCTTGCATTCCGCCCTTAATTTCCCATTCTCCGCACTTTTCCCCCTATGGTTGTCATAGTTACGACACTCAGAACTTTTTTCCCACGTCGCTTTTACAACAATGGTTAAATGCCCAACGATTAAAATTGCTTTGTGCGTAAACTTTACTCGGTTACTTTTAAATAGGCGTATCAATTTTAGAAATTTTGCATCGTCTCCATGAAAACCGCACGAAAGATAACGGTTTCACTCTTTTTCTCTGCCTTTTACGTAGTAAATATTGTGATCGCGAAAAAAAAAAAAATCACTCTAATTCGGGTCTAAATTTTGATTTTGCTCACCCCCGTATGAATGTTGAGTCGTTTTTTCGACCTGTTAGCACGTGCATATGTACCTACCAATATATGACCAGCCGAAAAATTCTTTTCAACCACCCCCGAGTTAATTACGACGAGTATTCTCGTGCCGTCTGTATCTACGTATGTATGTGCGTATGTATGTCGCATAACTTAAAAAGTATATACCGTAGAAGCTTCTGGTTTGGTATGTAGGCTATGAGGTGTATCTAGTTGTGCACCTCCTCTTGTGGTTGCATTCGAATGTCTCCAAGGGGTGTTTTACCCCGTTTTGGGGGTAAATCAATGTTAATTTCAATGCAGACGTAAGTGATATGAATTGGCGCAACCACTTGGCGATATGTCGCCAAATGTCTGACGCCAACTTGGCTACATATCGCCAAGTTGGCGGCAAATTTGGCAAAAAATTTATTTTTTGAATTTGGGTTCAATTTGGCGCTATTGGCGATATTTTGCGAAAAATCCACTGAATGATGATAAAATCGGCGATATTTAGAAAATTAATCATTGTAAAACATTTTTTTACATTGTTTCGTGGCAAGCTAGGGGTATAAATGTTTGAATTGTTATCTTGCTCACTCCAAGCACTATTTTAACGCTTAAGGCATCTACTAAGAAATTTACACGTAAAAGGAAGTAGTATGAGGTTCATACCAGATTTTTTAATACACTGCTGTTGAGGCATTTCATTTATTTTATGTTTATCGAATTAGGCTTACGCTTTTTTTATGTCCTCATATCTTGGTTATTTCAAAACGTTTTCTAACAAATCTGGTGTTAAATAGTTTGTTTTAGCAAGACTTTCCATCATGAGTATCAATTACATAAATACTTCAAAAACTATTATATTAACGTTGATTGAATAATAGTTTACGCTCAAAGCAATTTCAATCGTTTGCACTTAACCATTGTTACTTAAGTCAAGTGGAAGAAAAGTCCATAGCGCCGTAACTATGACAAACATCAGGAGAAATTTCACTTCCGGCCGCCTCCTCTGGTTACACAGGGTATCAACATTAATAAAATACTATTTGAAGTATTTATATAACGGTTACTCATGGTGGCAGGTCTTGCTATAACAAACTTTTCAGCACTAGATTTGTTAGAAAACGTTTAGAAATAACTGAGATATGATGATATATAGCCCGGGAGCTAACTGTTGGAAAACTGCAAATCGTGATAAGAAGATGCCACTTGGTGGGATTGTTGTTTAGGGTTATACATTGAAATTAAGACCCAGAGGCACTTTCAAAAACCGTTTTAATCCAAGATGGCGGCGTTTTTCAAAATGGCGGCCTATGCTACTGCTTTTGCAATTTAACTCACACAAAAGAGGTTTTTATATCAAATTGTATGTTTTTCAGGCCGAGGATTTCATTTAGTATGTTGAAAAAAAGCTAAATGTTCATTTTGATGTTTATTTTTTTATTTATTTTTAAGAATTATATTGTTTACGAGAAGACTACATGTAGTATCCAAAATCTTTTAGAAAGTTAGCCAAATTGCGACCGAAGAAAATAAACTGGGAAACCTGGTGCGGTGGTAACCTAACCATGCTCAAATTAGTCTCCTAAGAACTCCACACACATCTCCCAGCGGTGCTGCTATTGTTAGAAGCATTCCGAGAAGGTCAGTTTAGTCTTCACTTCACACTCTCCAGGGTCCCCCGTACCTACCACAGCTTCGTGGTTTAACCGGGATAGGGCCCTGAAGAGTGCTCTGTTCTTAATTTTGAACCAGAACCTAGGGTCGAGCAAACCCTAGGGCCCAGCACCCCCAGAGGTATCGTTTCACTTGGAGGACTTTGTGACCACGACATTTTTAACGCCTCCCAGCCACCATTAATCAAGGCGGTGGATCTTTGATCGGCTGGGTTTCGAACCCGGGTCCCTCCGGACACGAGTCCGATGCCTTACCGATCGGGCCACCACGGCCCGGTCAGTTTAGTCTGTGGAGTTAGCGACAAAAACAGCCGAAATATTTCACTTCCGGAAACCAGTGTGAAATTTGATACAGAGCTTATGTACATATATACGAACAAAAAACCGCCGTGAGATACTTGATCAGGGGTCATGAACTCCCGTGATGACGTCATCAAGATGGCCGCTTTTACAGATAAATACGTTCGTTTAATTGCTTAAAACTCCATCATAGATTGAAATATTGCAAAACTCAAATGTATCATTTGAAAGCTCTTTGAAAGAGCTATTTGGAAAGATTTAATTTTTCTTTCTGAGGTCGAGGTCCCACCTGTAATGACGTCATCAAGATGGCCGCTTTTACAGGTAAATACGTTCGTTTAATTGCTTAAAACTCCATCATAGATTAAAATATTGCAAAACTCAAATATATCATCTGAAAGCGCTTTAAAAGATATATTTAGAAAGATTTAATTTTTCTTTTTGAGGTCAAGGGCCCACCTGTTAAGACGTCATCAAAATGACCGCTTGTACAGGTAAATGCGCTCATGTATCTGTTTAAAACTCCATCATAGATTTAAATATTGCAAAACTGAAATATATCATCCGAAAGCGCTTTAAATTGGTTTTATTTTCTAAGAGAAATAGTTGAAAAGTTATAACAATTTTAAATTCAAAATGTATAACAAACGTATTTACCTGTAAAAGCGGCCATTTTGATGACGTCATCACAGGTGGGCCCCTGGCCTTAGAAAGAAAAATTAAATCTTCCTAAATAGCTCTTTTAAAGAGCTTTCAGATGATATATTTGAGTTTTGCAATATTTAAATCTATGATGGAGTTTTAGGGGGATTTAAACGAACGTATTTACCTGTAAAACCGGCCATTTTAAGGATGTCATCACAGGTGGGCCCTTGACCTTATAAAGAAAAATTAAATATTTATAAACAGCTCTTTTAAAGAGCTTTCAGATGATACATTTGAGTTTTGCAATATTTGAATCTATGATGGAGTTTTAGATGGAGTTAAACAAACGTATTTACCTGTAAAAGCGGCCATTTTGATGACGTCATCACAGGTGGGCCCTGGGCCCTTGACCTTAGAAAGAAAAATTAAATCTTTATAAATAGCTTTTTCAAAGAGCTTTCAAATGATACATTTGAGTTTAGCAATATTTCCATGTAGGATGGAGTTTTAAGCAATTAAACGAACGTATTTAACTGTAAAAGCGGCCATCTTGATGACGTCATCACGGAAGTTCATGACCCCTGATCAAGTGTTTTCCGGCGGTTTTTTGTTCTTATATATGTACATAAGCTCTGTACCAAATTTCACACTGGTTTACGGAAGTGAAATATTTCGGCTGTTTTTGTCGCTAACTCCACAGATTAAACGGGCCTTCTCGGAATACTTCCAACAATAGCAGCACCGCTAGGAGATGTGTGTGGAGTTCTTAGGAGACTAATTTGAGCATGGTTAGGTTACCACCGCACCAGGTTTCCCAGTTTATTTTCTTCGGTCGCAATTTGGCTAACTTTCTAAAAGATTTTGGATACTACATGTAGTCTTCTCGTAAACAATATAATTCTTAAAAATAAATAAAAAAATAAACATCAAAATGAATATTTAGCTTTTTTTCTACATACTAAATGAAATCCTTGGCCTGAAAAACATGTAATTTGATATAAAAACCTCCTTTGTGTGAGTTAAATTGCAAAAGCAGTGGCATAGGCCGCCATTTTGAAAAACGCCGCCATCTTGGATTAAAACGGTTTTTGAAAGTGCCTAGGGGTCTTAGTTTCATTGTATAGCCATTAGCAAAATTCCTACCAAGTGGAATCTTCTTATCACGATTTACAGTATTCCATTGATTTTTGAGTTAGCTCCCGGACTAATAAATAAAAGCGTAAGCTTAATTCGACAAACATAAAGTAAATGAAATGCCTCAACAGCAGTGCATAAAAAAAAAGAGTGGAGCAGTTTTCTTTCGAACGGTTTCCATGGAGATGACGCAAAATTTCTAAACTTTTTTTTTAAAGTAACAGGGTCAAGGGCGGATCCAGAAATGTTCCAAGGGAGGGGCGATTGCTTTTCTTTTCCCATTTGCCCCCCTTTTTTAAATTATATATCCTGGTTGACACATGTTTGTTACAAATGTTTCGGTCTTCAATTTCCAAAAAATTCCTGATCAGAGCCCCGAATCCCAACCAATTCTCATAGTATCATCGAAGATCATCTAAAATTGCCTTTTTTGAACTTCAAAGTTAAAAAACTCCTGGAGAAGAGTCCCTCGAGGGAGGGGCGATCGCCCCCATCACCCCTCTCTTGTATCCGCCCCTGAACAGGGATAGTGTAGGAAGACTGACACAACTGTTAAAAAGCTATGCCTAATGGCAATGTTTCATTTTTCATTTAGACAATTATTTGGGAATTCGGCTTTGGGGCACAGTACTCTTACGTAGTTCTGGTCTTCACTTTGGTCACCTTATACAGTATCATATGTCCAATCATCACTCTTTTTGGTAAGTAAAAGTAAGCTTTTAGATTTTGGTTTTTAACTGTTTGTAGTCCGAAATTAGAAAGTTAAAGACGGTGCATTGCCGAGAAGCTTAAATAAAACACTTCGACTTTATTTCTTTTCGGAAAAAGAGGTTAACTATGTTTTATATTTCAGTAAAAATAAAATCCTTCAAACTATACGATGAAAAACATTCATCTTTTACCAGTAGTTGTAGTTGCAGAATCTATCTCACTAGAAAAAGTTTTCGTTAATTACAACTGATAATTTACTTTCACTGATATTTTAACATCGTTGTTTTGCGTTCAAAGTTTTTTATTATATTGATGCTTCAGATTTCAGGAAAAAAAAGTTTCATCAAAATGTGCGATATCACATGTTAGATTTCTAATCATTAATTGTAGTATTTATCTCACTGGAAAAAGTTTTTCACACTTGCATCATTATCTTACGGTCGATGTTTTTTTCTGGAGACAAAATCAAAACACGATATTTCCGATTGAGCGATATAACAAGGAATAACTGTGCAAACAAATTTCTATGTTATTTATAGTCCAACCTCGAAAGGGATGCCAAGCACCTTTGAACTGTTTTATTCCTAAAAGGGGTGACAGCTTGATTAAGAAAATGCACCATGTGGTAACATTTCTGCTTAGTCCGATATTTTTTTTTTCTAGAACTGTTTAGGGGGAAGGAGAAAAAATTAAAAAAAAGAAAACATCGACGCGCAAACCAACCAATCAAATAAAGGAACCCAACGAAAAACAAACCTTACAGTTTGATTTGTTTTCGGCGACTTCGAACGCTTTTGCGCATGCCTCATGTCTCTACTGATTGTGATAGAGATAAGGAATGTGAGGAGATTTTGCTTGATTTTTTGTTGGGCTCTTTTGTTTGACGGGTTGGTTAGCATTGATTTTTTTTTTTTTAATTTATTCTCCTTCCTTATCAGTTCTAGAAAAATAAAATATCGGACTAAACAGAAATGCTACCATGGTGCATTTTCCGAATCAAACTGTCTCCCTATTTTTAAATAGAACCGTTCGACGGTGCTATACTACACTGCAACCTTTCTTGACAACAGCATCGTGACGTCAGCGCAGTGGCGTAGCTAGGGGCCTGCAGGAGTGGCTCTTGCCACGGGCGCAGCAACCAGGGGGGCGGCATTTTGACCGTTTATTTTTTTTTTTTTTTGGGGGGGGGGTTAAGTCTAAACCGCATAATAGGCGGATATGAAATGGGCTGGTCACATACCCTCAAAGGAGATAGAAACAAACCTTTTCTCTCCGCTTCTTTCCAGCCGTTTTTTTTTTTTCTCACGATATCACTTGAGCTTATCAATTACATACTATACTTCGGAAATAACGTTCTACGATTTTAAAAATCGGAGAGCTTTTGTTGAAAATAATTCGGATGCACATTTTTGGAAAGCAATAAAATAAGCATGAAAATAACTCCTCTGTTGGTAACAGTTTTTCTTAAATTGATTAGCACGTATTGACGAGAGAATAATATGTATTTCTTAAAAACGGGAGAAGGAGGTTTCTAGAAAACGACTATTGCAAATTTTGCGATCTTAAAAATTTGTACCCCCCCAGGAGGTTACATTAAAGAAAATTCTACAAATGAGTAACACAAGTACAGCGGCAAGCGATTTTGAACGAGTAACGTTTTCGAACGCTATTTGAGCCTCGATGGCTCAATATAGAATTTTAGAAGTTTCAAAAATTGATAAATAAATCTTCTTTAGTGAGCTTCGTATTTTGGAAATTTTTCTATTTTATATGTTCTTTAATGAAATGCTCTCACTTCTGAACAACATATAGCACTAATTTGTTCTTTATACTCATACCGTTTTATTATTATTGGGAGGAATTGAGCTCGATTTGTAAACACGCCAGTGCAATATGTTTTGTGCTCTTTCTATTGCAAAAAAAATATTGTTTCTCATGTATTACTGAACATGGAACCGCCAAGTGAATCTTGAGAGAAGATGCGTGTCTACGCTATTTCAGGAGGGCGAGCCACTTTTTTTAAAACGGTACACAAGTATACGTGCTAATCAATTTCTTTTATCATTCTCAGTTCCAGCACCGTCGTTGTGGTACCCACCAATACCTTCCCTATAGTTGGCCCGTGCTTGCATACGCTGTATTTAAAATTTAAAAAAATCTAGAAAATGCATCTGGTACTTTCTTAAAGCCAGGGAAAGAACAATTGCCTCTCCTAACTCCCCTCACAGATAATATTAGTATTAAATAACGGCGCGTCTCTGGAACATTTTAAATTTTTAGAATGAGAAGTATTTGTTCATAAAGAGTAATCGGAGGCCAAAAATAGCGAACTTTTATTTTGCCTGTATGCAAGGAGTCGTACACTGGCGAAAAAAAAATCCCAACACCAAGAAAGACTTGTGCTAGATAAACGAAATTTGGTAGGCGTGTTTATACAACTGAAAGATGACATCGATTGAAATTTTGCACTCCGCGCATAAGTGTGGCGCAGCTGGTGTCACTCAGAACTTGCAAATAAGGCTTGTTTTAAAAGCGTGTTGGGAAGCTCGTGAGTATTATTTTTCCGTGAAATTTGACGAATTGCGTTCATGTTAGCCAAGAATGGCTTTAAGAAGACGAAGAAATCATTTTCAACAGCTCACCGAGTTTGAACGAGGTCGTACAATTTGGCTACGAGAAGGTGGATTTTCATTTCACGATATTGCAGAGAGATTTGGGCGGGAATGCTTCCACCATGCATGATTATTGGAAGCTATGGTCAAGGGATGGTACTACCTCAGGAAGATCGAGTTCCGAGCTGCCACGTGGCACGAATGAGAAAGAAGATCGTCGAATCTTGCGTACGGCTGTGGCGCATCGTACTGCATCTGCGGCTGACATTCGAGCTGCAGTTGGTACCGTCGTGACTCAAGGAACGGTAAGAAACTGTTTATTTCAAGGACAGCTCCGAGTCAGGCAGCCTGTAGCCGGTATTCCATTGACTGCAAACCATCGCCGTTTCCGACGGCAGTGGTGCCAAGACAGAGCTCACTGGAGATCGGAGTGGAGATCTGTTGTAATATTTGATGAAAACAGATTCTGCCTTAGTGCCAGTGGTGGCTGTATATTGGTCAGAAGGAGGCCAGGGGACCGCCTGCATCCAAGCGGTTTACGGCCTAGACACACGGGACCCACACCTGGAGTCACGGTCTCTGGAGCAATTTCCTACGACAGCAGGGGCACTCTTGTGGTTAACCCAAACTCACTAACTGAAAATTGGTCGTCAGTCTGGTAATTTAATCAGTAGTACAGCCCTTCATGAGTAGCATTTAAGAAGGAGTTTTCCAACAGGATAACGCTCGCCCTCACAACGCTGCTGGAACGCAATGTGCTCTACAGAGTGCTGATATGTTACCATGACCTTCAAAATCCCCAGGTCTGTCTCCAATTGATAACGTATGGGATATCATTGGACGGCACCTCGAGCATCATCCACAGTCAGCAATGACGGTCCTAGTATTGACACAACAAGTGCAACAAGCATGGCACTCCATACTACAAAGTGACATTCGGCACCTGTATGACATAATGCATGCACGCTTGCAGGCTTGCCTTCAAACTTCTGGAGGTTACACCCTCTACTAAATTAACATAATTTCACATTTGAACAGCATTTTCTTGAGCTTAAATTAGCCAGTGATCTTGTACACTTAATCAATTAAACATGTTAACTAGACAATTGCATTACCCAAATTTCATTACTCTACAGTAAGTTTTTCTTGTTGGGATTTTTTTTCTTACTAAGCCAATTTTAGATTAATTATACTTTTTATGTTTTCTTTGATTTCCTAACTGCAATAGAATCAATGCTTTGATTTTTATTTAAAATGCGTAAATTATGTTTATTATATACATTCTTCTAGTATTTTAAAACAAATTCTATTTGAAATAAAAGCTGTTATGTGGAAAAAAAACACACTATGTTCAATAACGAACAGCAAGAATTATTTGTTTTTTGAATTTGAGTGAAATGATGAGGAAAAGTAGGAACCCCCCGAACTAAAATTGTTAAAGAGACAAAAATTCTCAAATTGAACAAAATCTCATAAAAAATAAAACTTGAATTTTATCCATTAATATGAACAAGCAGACATCATGCACACATTACATGAGAGGGAACACAAAACATCGTTAAAAATGCTGAAAAAAGAAAAAAAAAAGATTGCAACATTATCTGCAAATTTTTCGAATAAATAAATCAAAATTTTTGGAGTAAAGACATTTTGGGAAATCACAATGACCTCCCATCAAAGCGACCTTTATGGGGAGAAGGGGGCGCAATTTTTCAAGCTCGCCACGGGCGCTGGGCCCCCTAGCTAACGCTACTGCGTCAGCGTGACGTTAGCCTATGAAAAATGAGCTAGATAAAACGTCAAAGCCTACTTGGCGAATTAGAGGAGATCGCTGACTGCTTGTGAGCTCTTATTGGCTCCGCCCATAGTGACGTTCAGTGTCAAGTTAAGTTGCTGTCTAGTATAGGCAAGATGGATCTCAGATAATTTTTCGCTGTTTGCGGATTATCAATGCAAAGCGTTTCCAAGATTTCTTGGAATCTAAAAACATTAAAAAAAAAAAAAAACTAAACATTGGAAAATATTTCCAGGTATGTGTTATTTCTTCATGAAGTACAAAGTGGACAAATATAACATCTACTTCACATGTTTTCCATCAACTATCAGTCACAAAGCTCACGGCCTGGCGATCAACTACATCTTACTTGTGATGGTACTGCAAATTGTTCTCATCTTCATTTTCTTCTTCGCTCGAGGAGGTAAGAAAACTTCGGATCAAGTCTCTTGAGTTAGTTGACAGGTGGACAGTTTGCTACGTAATCGAAGAAAGCTTCGCGTATATTGGTCCATTCGTAATCTTCCATTCGATTTTAACCAAAAATGGCGGCATAAGCATCATTTTTCAAAAACTCAACATTTATAAAAAATCCAGGTGCCCAGAAGAGTCTGTCAAATCTTTTTTAACCCTTTGTCCCAAAATAATTTAGCAAATTTTGAAAATCAGTAGTGTCTAAGGCCCCCTACGCCTTAGGGGCCCTAAGAACACTGTTTCGGATTGCAGGTACCATCTGTCGGCCTCTCAGCGAAGTGCAAGGTACAGTGAACTCTCACTTATACACCGCCTCATTTATGCGCCTTTTTTACTTTTACGACGATTTTCAGTGGGTCCCAACATCGGGGTTGCCACAGGGAAAATGTCACAAAAAAGTAGCAAAAGTCGCCTAAAAATACTATAAAAGTTGCCTTGAAAATAAAAAAATATGCAAAAAAGTAGCCATGAAAAAAAAAAGTTGCAAAGAAGCTAAATAGAAACATGTGACAAGCTGAACTGAATATGAGTAATGCTTTAAAACAAGTTCAAAAAATAAACATATTTTGAACTGATGCATTAAATTAAAGATACAAATCTGTACCTCAGAACCAGACTAACGTAAGTCCACTTTCGTCATTTTTCAGTAGAGGGGAAAAACGATGTATTCGACAATCGTTTTTCCCCTCTACCGAAAAATGACGAAAGTGGACTTACGTTAGTCTGGTTCTAAGGTACAGAAATGAGGAAAAAAAAAAACAAAAGAGTAAAATCGAGGTTATTTACTTTACAAGACTGCTACCATTCAAAAGAAAAAAAAATAATATACTCATATACTGTAAAATCCTGAAAACAACCCCCCTATTTTCAAAACTAAACTGATAAATTTCAGGTGGGGGCGGGGGGGGATTGTAATCGAGATTTTTTATACAGTATATTCAGGATAAGAGAAATTTCACTTTTTTTTTTCAAAAAAGGGGAGAGGGTTATAATCGATGGGGGAGGGGCGGGGGGGTTACTTTCGGGATTTTACGGTAAATACAGAAAATTTATTCCGAGAATCCATGTTTTTGGTTTTTTACAGAAAAATGATTCTATCAAAGAATTTCTCTTTTGTTCACTAAGCAATTTAATTTATTTTCTTCATCTTCATCCTCTCTTTCTTTCTCTATTCCTCATCTTCATACTGCCTTCTAACATACCCTGAGCTGTTCTAATACTTTCAGTGTCTTTTGCTTCAATAGCTGATTTTAGCCTCTGGTTTGCCTGTTTAAAAATACATCAGCTGATTTTTGAGTGTCCTTTCTCTCTCTCTATTTACTAGTTTGACTTGTTCCTCTAACTTTTTAACATCCCTTCAAACTTGACAGCTTTTCTTTTTCTATTTTTCAACTTTTCTTCATTTTCTTTTTCTAATCTCAATTGCTCTTCCTTCTTTTTCTTCTAGTCTTCAAGGTAGAACTGGTATGATTTGCGTGCACCAAAAGCTAAATTTAAAAGTTCTTTATCAATTTGGAATTGTGTAACTATAGAATAACACTTCAGAGCATCTTGTAATAAGCCTGTCATTCAATACACGTTTCAACATCAAATATTTTTCTTCCGAAAGAACTCTCCTGGATATTGAAAACCCACCTCTCTACTTCACTATTACTATGAGACTAATTGTGACTAAAAATGAATGTTACTTTCTCCGATGAAAATTAAAATTTGGGTGGCTTAGATGGATTATAATTCTATTAGCTTGACTAAAGATCCGATGAGCATATAGAGCTGTGCCGCTTTTATCATTAAAATCTGGCTTATTTGGGACAGTTTCCAAAAGGCTCAAGCAAAATTCTTTGTTTTTGTTGATGCATCCCGATTCTGTTGTTTATCTACTTAGCTGTTACATGCTGTTTTTGACCCAAGTAGAAGTATTGTAGGATAAAAAAGCGAATCGTCAGTTCGAGCTGTTTTTACAATTCCTTCATCTTTAAGAAATATAATTTTTCTTGGCCTTTTGGATCGATACACATGTCTGAATTTGCTCTCCACGAAGTAAAAAACAATGTACTACCATGTTAAGGCCGATTTAAAAGACGAAAAATTAGCAAAGGGATTTCATTTCCAAATTTCGGCTTCCAAAGTTTCTCTTCTTTACACGAGAACTACAGAGAGTTTGGGAGTTTGATTATTCATTCAGTAATCCCTGCACCTTATATTCGAAGCAAAAAGCCTCAAATAACCTTCAACAATTACCTATCAAAAGATATTTGCATAAAATCTGACTTTTGTCTAAACTTTTGCAACAGCAAAAAAAAAAAAATGTCTTTTGTAATTTCCGATTTTCGTTTCGATTACATTTTTAAAAACTCCAGAAGCGTATTTGGGACAATATTGTCTACCTGCGGTCGAAATTTGAAAGCATTTCGCTGAACAGTTTTCTTTTTATCTATATATTTGCATTTTATCTAAACTATTGCATCACACTGTAGCTGCCCTGTGCCCAGTCGAGGTTGCTGCAAAGATCTGCACTGTATAAGGTTTCAGCTTCTGGAAAAGCTCAGATATCGGTAACGTACGAAGTATGGAAATCAGTTCCATACAAGATCGACTTTCGTTTTCGTATCACTTAAGCCAAGCCCAACTTATTGATTGGCCCATAACGTTTATTTAGGGAAGGTTTTATTCTTGAAATGGAAATAATTCAAAACCATGGGTGAAAGAAAATCTCCAGATGTTTCAAAGAAAACTAACGTCGGGGGGAAAAAAGTCTCCAAAAAAGCAGATTTAGTGAAAAAAAGTAGCTTTTTGGCCTGTTTTTGCTTAAAAAAGTCGCTAAAGTCGCATAGTGTCCAAAAAAGTAGCATTTAAGTATCCTGTGGCAACCCTGCAACATATTCCAGAGCAAAATAATGATGGTATCATTCGTTTATGCGTCGCTCTAAAGATAAATATTTCACTTATGCGCCGAATTTTCCGTAAAATGTAAAAAAAAAAAAAAAAATACTTATTTTCTTTTAAAAACAAGCATTCTTCTTCACTTTCCTCTTGAATCTTTTGCCTTTAATGCTCACGGAAGGCATTTTTTCCACATGAACTAGAGTTCGGAGAGGGACAGTTACCTATTATGAAACGTTTTAAAGGGAGATTTGGAAATTAGGTATGCTACGTTTGTTTTCTCTTTATCATTGTAGTTACGTTACAGTTATTGCCGAACATTAGTAATATGTCGCTTGTCTATAGAAACATTCTTATTCATTCTCTTTTTAGAACTTATTTTGCGTTTTAGTCCTTTAAATAGGCTAGTAAACTTATACGTCTCTCTCACTTATGCGCCTTTTTCTGTTGGTTCATTGGGCCAGCGTATAAGTGAGAGTTCACCGTACTTAAAAGCTTCAGCATGATTCCAGTAATATAGGATTCTAATACTAAATTAATATAAGCGAGACTTCTAAGTCCCGTTGGAGCAGAAAGGGGTAAGGATATCCCACGTATTAGGTTGGTGTTGCTTATGCCAGTATCAACTCTTCCAAATTAACGGTGATTTTAAATTAAAATATGAAGTTGGCAATATTAGGGCGTGAAATAATGGGAGGAAAATATTTTGTTGTTTGAATGTGATTTGGTTTCTTTTTCTAGTTATTTCATATTAAAATGAGCTAAGGTTAATGCAATGCGTTATAAGGTTTTAGAAAAGAAGAAATTAGAAATAAGGTTTTAGAAAAAATTTTAGAAAATCAACAAAATTTAAATTTTACCGACTGTTTATCTTTCGCATTAAAATTACTTTAATGTGATAATATTAGTAATTTTTGAACTAATTTTGTGCTCTGATAGTATGCTATAATTTTTATTCATTGCATAAAAAATACACATTTGCTTTTCGTCTAATTGAATATGTTTACTATTCGGTTGCCCATTATTAAAGTGTTTAGCCGAATTGAATATTAGATTTGCCTGCTTGCATCCGAAAATTAACCAAATTTTAGATGCATTTGACGAGTGTAATTTAATAATAAAAATCAAATCAGCGACAATGGCAACGTAAATGAGCAGTGGTTTTAGAATTTTTTATCAAAACCTACTGGTTTAGTTAGGCAAATCCTAAAATTAAAAAACAAAACTACATGAAATGCAGAAAGGAAATTTTTACCCTGATTTTAAAAAGTTTATTATACTTAAAAATAACATACAATGAAGTTCAATACTGTTAAATAAAATCAATGATTTTGTTATGAGGAAAAATATATCAGCATGATGTATTGTTTACATCTCATCTTTGTTAAAATAAAATATTACCGAATCAAAGTAAAATGCTTTAACAATGAATTCTTCTTCAACAAAACAAATTCAACAATTTTGGAAAGAAGAAAAATTAAATACAAAATGAAATATCTTGATACTAATATTATCGATCATCGAATGAATGCAAATCAAAATGAATTTTTGCTTCAACATTTACAATGAAAAAAACATTATCTTCGTAGAAAAAACCTTGTAACAGGATACATTTACCAAACACTAAAAAACAATGAAATACCAACAGGTTTTTACTTAAAAACTAAAATAAAAATACAAATGCAAAACGAAAAATACTATAATTTGAGAAAATTATCAAAAATGATAGACAGTAAGATGTCAAACACTGAATTTTCTTTGCATAAACAAAAGTAAAAAGAAGTTACTTTAAATTGGATTTGGACGTAACCAACTTTCTGTATTAAAAACAAAAACAAAGTTCAAACAGTGGGTGTAATAATAGAAAATTGAAAATATAGTAAATTCGGAAATTAAACTACGTAAAAAAATCCAGTTAATGGCAGCTTAAACATATGGGAAAAAAATCAACAAAGTAAAAAGTACTTCACAAAATACAGTTAATAAAAAACTTTGAAAAATGTATAATTGATTAAACATATTAAAAAAGTATAATAATGTTAAAAGAAAAGATTTTAAAGAAATAGTTTCACTCGAAAGAGGGGAAAATATGAATGTTAAAAAACGTAAAGGAAAACAATGGACAGCTTTACAAGCTGAAGAAAATAACGTGAACTAAAAGTAAATCGTTAGTTTAATGTTCCTTTGAAAATAAAATAAATGCAATAACTAATTATTTTATGTATATATAGCCAAAAAAAATATTAATAGCCAAAGGAGCCAGTCATTCTAACGGCATAAAGTGATTGGGTGCCTCTTTTTCATTATTGTTTGTTTTCCGTTTCATCCATTTTCAAATAGCCAAGTTCGACATCAAGCCCAGAACCTATAAAACAGCAAAAAATGTTCATGAATAAAAGGAAATATTGGTTGATATTTATTAACATTGAGCAATATGAAAAGAGAGGGCACAGTTTTCGTGCAGATAAAGCATCAGCAAAATGAAATAATACCGACCAATTTGCTTAAAATTTAAGAACTCATTCAGGGGACCAAAAAGTAATACCTTTTTCTTTTTTCAAACGAATATTTGACGATTCCTTTTTACTGAGCGATAAAATTCATAACGTATTAAGCACTCATGCTTTATCAGGAGCAAACTTGCTTTAAAATTTACTGAAAACTAAGACTTTCCTGATAATCTCAACAGTGATCTGAAAGTTTAAATAGGACATCCGGCTAATCCGAACCAGCAGTAAAAATTTGCATCTAAAATGAATAGTATTTTTTTTTTAATTTTTGTATTTTACAATGATTTTTTAGACTTTTAAATCACCTTGTTCTTCGTTTACCTTTCGACGCTACGACTATGCACTGGCTCTTTACAAATTATTATAATCTTTTGAGCTTTCCGGGCCAACCACATTGAAGAGACCGTCGTAGTATTTTTAAATGCAACTGAAGAGGAGTGTGTGTGTTTGTAGAAGATAAACTACAAGAAGGCGAGAAGCCATGGATGAAACAATCTACATACAAAACTGGTGTTTTGTTTTGATTTAAGTAGAATTTTATTTAAACAAAGCTAGCTAACTTTCGTTTTGTATAGGTGTCTCGAGATTTCTATTAAAATTACAATATCTTGAGCACCCCAACACTTCCCTAATTCAAACCGTGACAGCTCTGGAGCAACTTCAAAATTGATGAAAACTTTTGTGCTTTGTGAACGAATCGTACTTTCATAATTTCGATGAATTGATTCATCCTTTTTCAGCCATAAACAATGGCATACTGAAGGATTTTCTAAAAGTTTTTTTTTTTTTTTGAACAATATTCTTAAAGAGTTGTAATTATGAGTTGAAATTAATTAGCTCTTTTCTTTCTTTTTAAGGTTGGATTCCAGTGACATACGTAACATGCATAATTTTAGTATTCGCCATATTTGTCTGGTTAATCAACCTGAGAGGCTTCGAAATTAAGTTCATTTCTGATTACCTCCTGATGCCACATATAATTGTAAGTTAACAGTAATCTTGTTTCTCTTCAGTGATTTTTTTTTCGTTGATATTATGTGACTGTTCACTTGGTGTTTGACTTTGGAAGAGCTAATTTATGGCAGAGAGAACTTATCACAGCTAAACTATAAGTACGTCACATCTTGCCCATATTTCCAATAGTGCCTAACTTTTGGTTCCCCTAATATAATTTCTCCATGCTCTAAAACAATTCTTTTAAACAAATGATAGTGTTTCTAATCATACAGAGATAAATAAAGCCAAGGGGGATCCAGAAAATTTTTAAGGGAGGGACGGTTGATTTTTGTCCCTTTTTGCTATGCGTACTTGGTTTTAAAATATTGATCAAAAAGGTGTCAGACTTCAATTCTGAAACATTTCCGGGGTTCCACTGGGACTACCTAAGTATAAAGTCCCAGTCGCCAAAAACAGCGACAAGGCTTTTTTATTAAAATTAATATCGCGACACCCCCACAACATGCTTTCGATCCTTCCTTGTTCTTATTCGTTTCGTTATTTGATCGAAAATTTTATTATTATTACTATTTTCATAGCAAAGTGAATGTTTCAACGTTTATGACCATATCCAACTCTCAATTCCCTGAAGAAAAAGAAACATAATCAAGTGACAGAAAGTTTTTGAATAATAAGTAAACTAAAGCGTCTATAAGTTCTCACATTTGCTTTTAGTTATATTGCCTGTATTTATGCTTGTTTCTATAGCGTCCTTGTTGTTAATAGTGAATAGGCTAATAACTTTTCACGCTGCTTATATAATTTTTCAAAAAAAGCTACCTTAAGTGGAAAAATGATTATGGTAAGGAAATAATTTCATTCTTCTTTGGTCTACTTTTTAGTAAATTTTTAGCCGAATAGGGCGGAATATTTTTGAAGTTTGAACTAATGCTACCATTATCAAAAAAAAAAATATATATATACTCCAGATTATTTTTTAAAACCTTTAATAATTATATTAAACTCCTAATCACACAAAAGTATGCTTTAAGGTAGTAGTCTGGTAACTTATGCCTATTTTCATGACTTTTTTGGAGGGTGGTTTTTTATAGGAAAATAAAAATGAATTATCTTGAATATTAAGAGTGATTTTGTTTACATATTAAAAATGTAAAAAAAAAATGTATTCGAAAAAATTTAGTAGTTTATTACTATTTTTATTGTCACTCGAAGTTGGAACTTCAAAAAAAAAATGCACGTGGGTGGCCCGGATGATTTTGGCTCTTGATGTTATCTGAAATCAAATATTCTTGATTATTCTTGATCTATAGACATGTCATTCTGGTCGGAACTACTGAAGTTAAATTTCAAGGGTAAATAACAAAATGGCGGACTTTGAAAAAAAAAGTCCTTTTATTTTAGCAAAGAAAGGGTTGTAAAATAAAAAGTAAGGGGTGAAAAAAAATTACCGTTAGTTCCGACGAGAACTATAAGTATAGAGAACAGCCTGTTAAAATTTGAAAGCAATCAGTTCAGTAGAAAAAAAGTTAGGACCCGGGCCGACCAGAAAAACAGCGTTTCGAGAAAAACGCGTTTAAAGTTCAACAGCATACTCCGAGGCGCTCTAGGAAACTCGTTATAACTCCCGAAATATTTCGAATTTCTGTCTGCCATTTTCACAGTATATTTTCAAGACATTGTACCGTAAAATGGGGTGAATCGGAACACTTTTCAGCTTTGATTGTAAAAGAAGCAGTTAAAAGATTATTTTTAATTTGATTTTTTGGGTAAAAACTTCGGTCTTGCTTTACTTTTGATATTCCAAGCAAAGACAAAACATTTTGAACAATTATCATTAAAATATGTAGGAAATTATGGGTGTTCCGAATCACCCCGCTGATAGGGGTCAATCGGAACAAATGTCAAAATTTTCATTTTTTCCAATTTAACCTGTAATAGGTCTCACAAACATGAGTAATATTGATGGGGAAGAATAAGAACAGATAATTACTGTCAAATAAATGTATAATTTCAATACCAGTAAACGTTTATAATTTGTCAAAAATCAAAATTATTTTGAACTTATGAAAAATGAAAAGTAATTTTAAGAAATGCTTTTGAATTGAAATACAAAGATTTAACATGAATGGAAGTCACTCATGTCATCCACAAATATGTAGTTGTCCTTAAAACTAGCAATTGTGACTTGGCTTAAGTTTTTTCATAACATCTCCTGGGATGAAAGCTGCCTTTTCTTTAGTTGCTTGAAATCTGTGGGTTTTGGGCATTGGTCTGTAAGATTTTCCTACTTATTCATTACTGTCTGTATGCTGAACGTTTGCTACATAAAGTCTGTATGACTTTCCCCCGTGTATTTTAGGTAAAAAGAAGTCTCCCGGAACAAAAATCTTTTTAAATCTGCAACTTTCTGTCATTCTAAGATCTAGTTGCTCACGAGAAGGAATAAACAGTAATAAAACCTTGTCCTTATCTTGATTAGAAGAACTGGGGTTAGAATCTTGATTTTTCAAACAGTTTCCTTCAAATAAGTTTGAATTGGAACAACAGAACTAAGTGTTCCGATTCACCCCGCAATTTTTTTTCCTATGGCATTTTTCAGAATTCTTCATTTTTATGACACAATTTATAAAAAATGTAAATTTTAATGTGGTATTCTGTTGTTCAGATACATGTATAGTTGAAATATACCACTCTTAGTTTTTAAATATAAGAAAGTTAGACTGCAAAACTTCATATGCAAGAATTATGAAAATGTGATGTTTTCTAGCATTCCACGTGTAGCCCTCCTTAGAAGCCAGTAGCGTTGCTAGAGTGACAAAAGTAATTTTTTCCTTCTTCCTATGATCCTTTCTAAAAAAAAAAAATTCATGGCGAAAAATACCCAATAGTATATTTATGAAGAATTTCTTTGTACGGTCGGGAAGTTTTGTTCCGATTTACCCCGCTGTTCCTATACACCCCATTTTAAGGTACTTTCAAATCAAGCAAAAAAAAATTTTTTTCGATTTTTTGAACTCAAGTTTCCAGACTACTACCTTAAATGCAACCTGTGCCTTGTTTATTAACAAAAACAAGTTAACTATTCTGCGGCCGACTAGCCGAATATTCGGCCTCGAGTTCGGCCGAATATTCGGTATTCGGCCGAATAACTATTCGTTGCATCCCTATGTGAACTGTTAAATTTCTTGACATGTAAAATAAATTAATTATTTTCATTGACATCGCTTGTATAATTGCACAAATGCTCGGATAAAACAATTTTAAAGCACCGCAATCATTTGTGATGGAATCATATTTAAAGAATTGTATATTTCCAGCTACGCAAATTTTAAATTTGATTGCAATTCATCATTTAAAAAGAAATTTTATATTTCCTTTTATTCCAGGCTGAAAAAAAGAAAAGAACATCATTTTTGGACATCGAAAGATCAGAAAGAGAAGTATAAATGCTATTTATCATCTCCTTCGTTTAAGAAAAATAAAATGTAACGTAGGAATAATTTGCTAAGGAAACATTAAAGTGTTTGTCACAAATCCGTTGACATTAAAACCAGGTCCGTCGTGGGGACCACAAAACTTTCTTTAATACCTTTCATAGTAGTATTCGATCTATCACGTAATTTGTATTAGTTTCCATTTCGGCCTGAGTAGAATACAAGTATTACCTGTAATCTTTGCGTTACTTCATAAGTTTTAGAAATCACGCCTTTCTCCTCAGAATCCAAACTAGTTTTGTATTTAATTTTAAGACTGCCGAAGCTTAGGGTCTTCTAAAGCATTCCGAACAGTCAAAAAACAAACAGCATCTGCTTTATATCAAATATAGGCGATTCTCTGTAAACTCGTAATTGGCTGTCCGAACCGAGTATTTTTAAAATAATAAAGTGTAATAAAGAAATTATCGCTCTCAATACAAGTAAAGCATTAATACTTCGTAGCCCAATTGCCTTTGGCTGTCCCAATACAACAGTTCAACTCTTATAGGCAATATTTCAAAAAAACAATTAACACTACATAAATTTGGCAATTCATATCTAAAAATAGAATAATGCATGTACCGTAAAATGGGGTGAATCGGTACACTTTTCAGCTCTGATTGTAAAAAAAGTAGTTACGATTTTTTTTTAATTTGATTTTTTGGATAAAAACTTCGGTCTTGCTTTGCTTTTGATATTCCAAGCAAAGACAAAACATTTTGAACAGTTATTAACATATATAGGAATTTAGGGGTGTTCCGAATCACCCCGCTGATAAGGGTCAATCGGAACACATGTTAAAATTTTTATTTTTTTCAATTTAACCTGTAATAGGTCTCACAAACATGAGTAATATTGATGGGGGAGAATAAGAACAGATAGTTACTGTCAAATAAAAGTTTATTTTCTATACCAGTAAACGTTTATGATTTGTCAAAATTCAAAATAATTTTGAACTTATTAAAAATTAAAATTAATTTTAAGAAATGCTTTTGAATTGAAATACAAAGATTTAACATAAATTGAAGTCACTCATGTCGTCCACAAATATGTACTTGTCCTTAAAACTAGCAGTTGTGACTTGGCTTAAGTTTTTTCATAACATCTTCTGGGATGAACGCTGCCTTTTCTTTAGTTTCTTAAAATCTCTGGGTTTTGGGGATTGTCCTGTAAGATTTTTCCACTTATTCATCACTGTCTGTGTGCTGGACTTTTGCTACATAAAGTCTGTATGACTTTCCCCCATGTATTTTAAGTAAAAAGAAGTCTCCTGGAGCAAAAATCTTTTGAAATCTGCAACTTTCTGTCATTCTAAGATCTAGTTGCTCACGAGAAGGGATAAACAGTAATAAATCCTTGTCCTTGTCTTGACTAGAAGAATTGGGGTTAGAATCTTGATTTTTCAAACAGTTTCCTTTAAATAAGTTTGAATTGGAACAACAGAACAAAGTGTTCCGATTCACCCCGCAAATTTTTTTCCTATGGCATTTTTCAGAATTCTTCATTTTTATGACACAATTTATAAAAAATGTAAATTCTAATGTGGTATTCTGTTGTTCAGATACATGCATAATTGAAACATACCACTCTTAGGTTTAAAATATAAGAAGGTTTGTACTTACATATGAAGTTTTGCAGTCTATGAAAACGTGATGTTTTCTAGCATTCCACGTGCAGCCTCCTTAGAAGCCAGTAGCGTTGCCAGATTGACAAAAGTAATTTTTTCCTACTTCCTATGATCTTACCTTTCTAAAAAAAAAATAATGGCGAAAAATATCCAATAGCAGGGAGTAAAAATTCAATCATATGATTTTTTTTTTTAATCAGATAAAAAATCGGATTTTTTTTTTATTTAAATCAGGTTTTTTTGCATTTAATCTCGGACGTTTTTTGATTTAAAAAAAAAATTAGAAACACGTCAGTTATTAATTTATTTTTATTTGTGAAAAACATACCGTGAAGGTTTGTTAAAAATACAAAAACCACCTTTGAAGGTAAAACTTTAACCAGTAAGAAACCACA
>JAXGGA010018513.1:0-21940 GCA_038373865.1 Uloborus plumipes
ATTACCGATTAATCGGCTAATGATAATCGGCCGATTAATCGGTAGAGCCGATTAATGATTAGGATTATTATTTTTAATACTATAAATTTCACCCTCACTGTTTTTTCCCCTTTCTTTTGCAATTCCGATTTCAGAAATGGCAACTGATTTATTCCTGAGAGAAGATTTGTTTTTCTCCATTTTTTCAATTTTTTCAAAATACATAATTTCAAAATTTTAGCAAATTTCTTTGAACCAATTATCATATTTTTGTGAATAAAATTTTATTAAGACCCTAGACATGAAAATTATTTTTAAAAAATTAGGGAAGCTGTGGTGAACACTTTAATTTAGGAGTGATGTTCTTAATTCAAATTAATTTTTCAGTTATAAGTTGCTATTTATATCAAGTCTTTTATTCTTTGAAACTTAGAGGTGATCTAAAAGCATTAAGAGCTAAGTAGAAAAGTATCGACACATGAAAAATGCTGCACCATTGTCAAAATGTTTGTATTTATTCAAAATAGGAATATTAAATTATTAAATCATTTGTATCAACTGAGAGGACTATTATTATTATTATTTTATTATTATTACATTGCTATTTTGTATTTCATTCTTTGAATTGTTTTTTTTTTTTTTTTACTTACTACACTACACTTTCGTACTACATGTTATACTTGTGCTTGCTGAAAATTATTTATTTCTTGTTTATAAATTTATCCATCGTAGTTTCTTGTTCAAGCATCCTCAAGTATTTTTTTTTTTTTTTAACATCTGACTGATTATAAATGAAATGAGATATTTATGTTTTCGTATTTCAATTGAAAAGTTCAGGAATTTAACGAACGGTTTTCTTTTAATATTCCAATCAGTTTTACGCCTTGTACGAAATATTTGTTTTGTTTTTACTCGGTTCACTTTCATACTGCATGTTATTCCAGAAAATTACATTTATTTGCTCTTAATACAACTGTTTATCATAGATTCTTGGTGAAGGTATACTTTGAAAAGTAATATAAAAAAAATATTTTTTTCGCCGATTAATCGGGAAGATTCTGCCGATTATCAATAATCGGCAGGGTGGCCGATTAATCGGTACAACCCTAGTTTTTACAACATAATTTCTTCTTTGTGGATATACGTTAATACTCTAAGAGTTTTCTTCGCTTTTGGATTGAGCAACACCATTGAATTGAAGGGCTTGGAGGATGAAGGGGCTAAGTTACATTTTGAAAAATGAACACTCTGGACAATGGTAAGCAATGGTTACAGGTAAGCAAATAAAACTTGGTGCATCAAAAAGTAGATATCATTGGCCGATTTCATACGCATACTAACGAAAAAACCAGAAAACAAAAAAGCTGCAACAACTGCAACAATAAAAACTTGAACTTTGATTACTCGCAATTTCTGTTTTGTCGCTTAACCCCTTCATCTCCCAAGCCCTTCAATTACGAGTGAGAAATTTAAAGATAGAGAAATTCCACACTTCAGAATCAGACTCGCGTAATTGCAAACATAATTACTGCATTGTATATTAAACTGCAAAATTGCTAACATTACAGTAAAAAACTGTAAAATTGTTAGTTTTAAAGTTTATTATTGTGCATTTTATAGTTTCAAATTGGAACCTCGGCTGCCAGTATTATACTGTAAAAACAGCAGTTCCTTTTTTGCAGTGCAGAGGAGTGGTCACGCACCTGGAAGTATTACCCTTCAAAATTAAAATGCAACACTAGACATAAACTATGTTTCAAATAATGAAAGAGCAGATTTTTATCTATTTCCTTATTATTACAGTCGTTGAAAAACACAATGACATAAGAACTTCATACATACGAAGTTGCGTGTCCAAAAAAAAAA
This sequence comes from Uloborus plumipes, assembly GCA_038373865.1. Lineage (NCBI taxonomy): Eukaryota > Metazoa > Arthropoda > Arachnida > Araneae > Uloboridae > Uloborus > Uloborus plumipes. Next base: position 1,846 of record JAXGGA010018513.1, read on the forward strand.
AAACTCTCTCTCTTTTTTCACGGACGAAAACAGCCATTAACAGTCATTATTCAGCAAGTATTTGTTGTTAAAGAAAATTATCGAATTTCGTAACATGTCAATGGATGCTAAACAGACAGAAACTGGTTTTGTGAGATTTATTTTGTTTCTTTTTGTATTTTACAAATAGATAAAAAAATTTGAAAACGAACATAATCTAAAATTAAGATCCGTATGAAAATCTAAGTGTCATCAAAGCTATGTTCTTGAAAATCTGGCAACTTCTCATCATCATAATAAATTGAATAATTTTAAAATATGCTTCAAATTTCAATCTTTCAATATATTTCAATATTTTTTCTGGAAATCTTCAAAATTTAACTGCATTAATCAGTAGTTCAGACCGTGTTATTCATGAAGTCCATGAAATAAACCAAGGATTAAACATATTTCTAGCCATTGTAAGCGGTTTTGTGGACAATCCTAAATATAGTTTAAAAAAACTCAAAAATACGCTTTTAGAGAATCAAACTAAAAAGAAGATTTTCAAAACTATTGAGTATCCGCGAAGTTTACTTGCACACTTGCAATATAGTTTAGCCTTTAGTATTAATAATAGTATGAAATATATTACTTTTTCATTTTCAAAGAATGTGATTTTTATCTTTAATCAGAGTTACATACAAACAACTTAAACACTTATAATACATCAACTTGCAATAGTTTAGCCTTTAGTATTATTAATAATATTATTAAATATATCACTTTTACATTTGTAAAGAAAGTGAATTTTATCTTTTATTCGGAGTTACATACATACATACAAACAAACAAACCCATGTGAAACTAATAAAAGCGTATTAAAAATACAATCGACTTGTATATCAGCTTTACTTTGCATCATCATTATGGAAAAAACTGCTAAACGACTACAACAATGTTTGCAAAAAAAAAAAACTTGGTATTGTTTGCACTATGCATGACTTCTCAAGCAGTATTTGTAGGTTATAGTTGAATATTTGATAGTAGTTGGGGTGATTCTTTTAAATTATTTCTCTTTTTAGAGACAGATGAAAAAATGAGAGAACAGAATCGAGTGCAATTGAGGCCAGGAAGAAAAATGAAACTTGTTTGCGATAAGGAAGAAAATACTATTTTTCCAATTACATGGTTCGTATTCCCATTTCAGACTTTTTTTTAATTATTGTTTGCTTGAGTTAATTTTTAAAATGGCTTAACATTGAATATTCAAGAAGAAACAAAAATGCCCTTGAATCAAACTAGTTTTACTATTACTCGACTTTAAAGCGTAAACGAAATTACCGTCACTCTTGATTTATCGTGAAAATGAAACCGGTATTCAAATTCTTGCTCAACAGTGTTTAATTCAAAGAACTGCAGTCTTCTTTTGATTGTGCGATTGATTGTAAACTTCTGGGCGGAAAATAATTGTAAAAATAGTTAGAAAACTAATTAAAAAAAAAACAAACAGTACAATTTTAAAGTAAAGTGCAGTATCTACAGAAATGAGTTTTTATTAAAGAAACGCGCTTTGGATACCATACCAACAGTCAGGAAATTTAAGAATTTGAGTTTTTTTTCTTACTTTCCCTAGCAGCATAATCTCATCGGCCATTCATCGAAACCCGATGAAATTTTCATCGGCCGATGATCAGTTCCGATGAGTTCTCATCGGGAATTACTCCAATATGTCTCATCGGCCAAGCAGAATCCGATGAGTTTCGCTCGAAATACGATGAGATTTGAAGCAATTTACGAGCAGTGCAGTCCCGTGCCGATGAATTTAGGATCAATTTTGGATGCTCGGCTTATTTTCATCTGGAAAGTTGATCGAAGGATATCGCTTTCCGATGAAAAGTAGCTAACCGTGCTCGGATACTGATCGGAACGATGTCATCGTGCGTTATGGGATCAGTTTACGAGGAGTTCGATGATCGGCCGAGCAAAATCCGATGAGTTGATGCTACTTGGGTTATTTCCAGCTGAAGGCAAGTAAGCATGCTCACTGTAAAAAATTAACTGTTGTTTTTATTTCGCTACGACGGAGACATCAACCCGGCGGTATACGCCCAAAATGTCGCGGCCGAAATGTCGTGGGCCAAAATGTCGCGGCCAAAATGTCGCTGGGAAAAAATGTCGCGGGCCAAAATGTCGCGGGTCAAAATGTCGCCGGTCCAAAATGTCGCCGGGCCAAAATGTCGCGGTCTAAAATGTCGCTGGTCAAAATGTCGCCGGGCCAAAATGTCGCGGTCTAAAATGTCGCTGGTCAAAATGTCGCCGGTCCAAAATGTCGCGAGCAAAAATGTCGAAGGTCCAAAATGTCGTGGGCCAAAATGTCGCCGGTCCAAAATGTCGTGTGTCCGAAATGTCGCCGGTCCAAAATGTCGCGTGTCCGAAATGTCGCCGGTCAAAAATGTCGCGTGTCCAAAATGTCGCCGGTCAAAAATGTCGCGTGTCCAAAATGTCGCCAGTCAAAAATGTCGCGTGTCCAAAATGTCGCCGGTCAAAAATGTCGCGTGTTCAAAATGTCGTCGGTCAAAATTGTCGCGTGTCCAAAGTGTCGCGTGTCCAAAATGTCGCCGGTCAAAAATGTCGCGGGCAAAAATGTCGCCAGTTCAAATGTCGTCAGACAAAAATGTAGAAGATCCGACATTGATAGTACCAAAAATTAAATTATATGAAAAGGCTTTTTTACACCAAATTAGCAAAAGATTGCTAATTGCTGTTGATGAACGTGTGCGTTAATGATAGAATGGACTAAAATTTTTGAAAAATACTAAGAAAAAAATTACCCTTTCGGCTTGTAACCGTTTCGAGCGTTTTCCAAGAAACAAATAGTTATCAAACAAGCGTCCGTTATTTATTTACAATAGCTTATTTCACCGTGACTCGCTATCTACCAACTTAAAAACGAATAGATTAGCAGCTCAAGCCAAGTTTAATTGATATCGAAAGGAAAATTTATGTGTTAAAAAAGAAGTTGAAGAAATGTGAAATGAATAAGACAGATATACAATGTTTGACATTTGTTTTTGTTAAAATTTCTTACATGATCGAAAGAAAGTCTATATAATTTAAGTGATAGAGGTGTTTTTATTTTCTTCTTCATAAAATGTGTAAAAGAAAGTATTGGATCAGTGAAAAATTGTCAATTTGGAAGAATTTACACGTTCTGATGTGTGCTGAATTCAATTTTCTCGTTTATTTTTTTGGGGCGACTCTACCACAAAACTTACTGCGTAAATTGGAGGGTAATTCCATTGTGACTAACATAACATTTAGAGTAAATTTTTAATCTTTCTTTCTGTGTGTGAGCCTTATTTTGGTCACAATACCAAAAACAAGGTGTTATTCTTCTCCGCATAGATGAGTTGTTTAAGTTAATATACAAAAAGAATAATATTAACTTCATTTTTGGCAGTTAGAGGACATTTTGATCAACGTGACTAACATAACAGATCTGTTTCAAATTTGTTATGTTAGTCACGTTGATCAAAATGTCCTCTAACTGCCAAAAATGAAGTTAATATTATTCTTTTTGTATATTAACTTAAACAACTCATCTATGCGGAGAAGAATAACACCTTGTTTTTGGTATTGTGACAAAAATAAGGCTCACACACAGAAAGAAAGATTAAAAATTTACTCTAAATGTTATGTTAGTCACAATGGAATTACCCTGGAGTTAAATTCGGTACATACATATACCAACGAATATGTGGTTCAGTGCTGATTGGTTTTTGCCGCTAGTTCTTCCAAGTTTTTACATGCAAGAATGTAATGGAACGTTTTCAGCATAACGTGATTACTATGTCTGAAGAAAGTTCAGACGAAATCAAATAAAAATTGGCCCATAAGAAGCCTTCAGAAGATACGCCACATCATCGAGGAAGCAGAGCAATTGAACTTTTTATTTTTCATTATTTGTGAGTGATGTACATCAAGAAGTAATGCAAGTATTCAAACAAAATTTTGTTTGTAGAAGAATCTTAAAGGTAGAGATGCTTATTCATTTCTGGCGTTAATCAGCTCAGACATAGTACTGTACCTTCGTTACAATCAGTATTTAAATGTGGAGTTGAATATAATACCATTTTTTCTCTTGAAATTTCACCTCCCCTTCCACCACTTAGTTGTTACAAAGAAAGCAATAATTACATGAACTAATTTGATTTCAAACGTCCCCAATAACTCTTAAAGAAAATGTTCTAGAAGAAAATTGCCGGCTACGCGGTGATTAAACGGTATTCCGTTTTCCGTTGCAAAAGGAAAAAAAAAAAGCCTTTACAGCAAATTTATTTGTTTAATTTCTTAGTGTGAAAAAAAGAAATAATCCTAAATATACTTTAAAAAAAACTAAAAAATACGCTTTTAGAGTAAATCAAATTCAAAAGAAGATTTTGAAAACTGTTGAATATCCGCTAAGTTTACTTGCACTTATAATATGCATTTTGTGGACGATCGATGCCCTACTTAGAACTAATGGCAAATGCACTTATTATGCATCAACATGCAATATAGTTTAGCCTTTAGTAATAATAATGGTTTTTAACATATTACTTTTACGTTTGTAAAGAACGTGAATTTTATCTTTGACTCACAAGGGGACCTTACAGGTTATCACTCACCGATTTTGATGAGTTTTATATATTACTAGCGGTACCCGCACGGCTTTGCCCGTGGTATAAAATGAAAAGTTCTTTTGTAAAATAGTTGATATAGCAGAAAAAAACACTATTTTAGTTATAATTCAACTATAATTCCTTCAAAGTATGATATAAAAATCTGGTATGGACCCCACACTACTTCCTTTTACGTGTAAATGTCTTAGTCGATGCCTTAAGTGTTAAAATAGTGCTTGGAGTGAGCAAGATTACAGTTCAAACATTTACATCCCTAGTTTGCCACGAAACAATGGAAAAAAATGTTTTGCAATGATTAATCTACTAAATATCGCCGATTTTAACACCATCCAGTGGATTTTTCGGAAAATATCGCCAATAGGGTCAAATTGAACCCAAATCAGAAAAAAAAATCGCCACATTTGTCGCCAACTTAGCGATATGTCGCTGAATTGGCGTCAAACACTTGGCGACCAAAAGCTTGGCGATATATCGCCAAGTGGTCGAGCCAATTCATATCTCTTTTGTCTGCATTGAAATTAACACTGATTTACCCCATAAAAGGGGTAAAACACCCCCTTGGGGACATTCGAATGCAATAGAAACAACTCACAGAAACCAACAGACATCTTACCAAAGTTTAAAAGAAGAAGAAAGTTTTCTTACCTAACTTCAAAAACAAAATAACACATTTTCCGAAATGACACGCTTTAGAAAGAACGTTGAAATATCACAATTTATACGATATTATTGAAGGTTCTTGGCGCTATTCAAAAAGTCGCCGATTTAGTAGCTAATTTGGGATACCTTGGATAATTCTGAACCCCTATCCTTTCCATAAATAAAGAAACTTACGTGTTATGACTTTTGTGAAAGAGAAATTGTCGCCAAATGTTAAGGTATTCTCTATGAAGCTGATTACTTTTTGGCAATCTGAAATCAATTTGAATATTATATTTGGCGCTAAATGTACACCATTCCGTAAGGCGTTAAAATAATTTCCAACATTGCGGTATATCATAGCAAATAGTAAGGACATGAAAACGAACTATTAATTAGATGTTTGGCGAGAAAATATAGTAACATACTCTGATTGAAAACAGCAATAGGTATAAAGAACAAAATAGTATTCGTCTGGAAAATAATGCATGACATCTAAGCCTCTACAAATCTAAAGGAGTTCCGAAATATGAAACTGAATCTCATTTGTTTTTAAAAAAAGATTGATCTATTAATCAAATACCTTTTTTATCCTTTATACTTGAGATAGTTATTGGGAAAACTTCTATTATTGAGGGCTCTTGGTGCGATTTAAAAGATCGCCAAATTTACGGTAGCAAGCAATTCCAACTATCTGCCAGAGAGTTGAGTTGATACACTAAATACTCGATTGGATTGATGAAAGCCTTCGAAAATGGAGTTTAAAATTGAAATTACAAAGACAGAATCAGGACTAAAATTGAAATTATAAAATAACTACCCATCGGATTTTGTTGAAACTGGTCTCTAAACCTTCCCAGTACCAAAAGGAACAAACGGTGAAAATTTCTGGCAAATCTCCCGGGTAGTTTCTGAGATCTTAGGGAACACACACATATACACATATACACATATACACATTTACCAACATTCATTTTTATATACAGGGTTATTCTAAATGATGGACCCCTTTTTAAAAATTCATATTTAGTAAAGTTTTCAACGAAAATTAACATTCTTTATATCAACGGAAAGAGGAGATTGGAAATTTTTTTTTCATATATAATCATAAATGTTCAATGTGTCCACCACGTGCTGTACGGCAATGACTTCTTGTGACATAGGCGATCTTCCTCTGCTTTTCCTTTTACAAACACTACCAGTCTTTTGAAACTGCTTAAACCAACGACTTATGCTTTTTTTAGTTGGGGCTTTAAATCCAAATTTGGCACGAAATGCCCGCTGCACTAAAATTTGTGACGCAGTTTTTACAAACTAAAGAATGCAGAAAACCTTTAGGTCCACGGTCGCCATTTTCCTCAGCTGCGCCAGTAAATCAAATTATAATCTAATCCGGTGCAAACTCTACTGGTGCGCCCTCTTTTTGCAGCTTCTGGAAAAAATTTTGCACTAAAAAAAAATTTGAAATTTCATCTTTCCATTGCAATAAAGATTGTTCATTTCGGATTTGTACTTTAATAATTATGAATTTTTAAAAAGGGGTCCATCATTTAGAATAGCCCTGTATATAGATGTAGAGGGACACACCCTAAGTATTTTAGCAAAAATATATTCCTCAATGCGCCTTAGTTTTTGAGATATAACGATCCAAAGTTCAGCTCGAAGTTGTTACAGAGGTACGGTTGAGCAGTGGGCACAACAGCGGCCGTAGCCCAGTGAGCAAGGTCCCCCACTCCGACCGCTGGAGGTCTGGGGATCGAGTCCCGTGAATTAACAATATTAAAAATTGAAAAAAAAAAAAAAAAAATATTTTCTAAATGAATAAATAAATAAAATAAAAATGAATAATTAAACGATTTTCCATTAACTATCGAATTTTTTTCGATATTAAAGAAAAAAAAAATACGTCACGGGACTCGATCCCCAGACCTCCAGCGGTCGAAGTGGGGGACCTTGCTCACTGGGCTACGGCCGCTGTTGTGACCACTGCTCAACCGTACCTCTATAATAACTTCGAGCTGAACTTTGGATCGTCGTTATATCTCGGAAACTAAGGCGCATTGGAGCATATCCTTTTGCTAAAATACTTAGGGTGGGTCCCTCTACATAATATATAAAACTCATCAAAATCGGTGAGTGACAACCTGTAAGGTCCCCTTGTCAGAGTTACATACCTACAAACAAACAAACAAACAAACCCACATGTGAAACTAATAAAAGCGTATTAAAAAGGAAGAAATTTAGCGTCCCTGGGCCCTAGTACAGCCCTGAATAAACTATGGCATTATTTTGGTACTTAAATAATTTAAGCGTTAGAAGAAATCAATTTAGTTACATTTTTGTTAATAAATTAAGCTAATTTTATAAACTGTTACGTTTAAAAAAAGTTACTAAACAGGTGTATTTATCATATCGTGATAAGCTTATTAGTAAAATTGAGCTACATAATTAAGCTGCATTGAATTTGTGAATTGCTGGAAACATTAAATCTGTACTATGCACTTAGTGTCATTTAGGAACGGCTATATTTTGGACTGGAAACATTTTGGACCGGCGGCCTTTCGGACCGGCGTTATTTTGGACCGGCGACATTTTGGCCCGGCGACCTTTTTGACCGGCGACATTTTGGCCCGGCGACATTTTGGACTGGCGACATTTTGGACCGGCGACATTCTGGCCCGGCGACATTTTTGACTGGCGACATTTTGGCCCGGCGACATTTTTGACCGGCGACATTTTTGACCGGCGACATTCTGGCCCGGCGACATTTTGGCCCGCGACATTTTGGGCAGACGATATTTTGGACCGGCGACATTTTGGCCCGCGACATTTTAGCCCGCGACATTTCGGCTCGGCGACATTTTGGACCGGCGACATTTTGGCCCGCGACATTTTAGCCCGCGACATTTTGGCTCGGCGACATTTTGGACCGGCGACATTTTGGCCCGCGACATTTTAGCCCGCGACATTTTGGCTCGGCGACATTTTTGCCGCGACATTTTGGCCCGCGACATTTCGGCCGCGACATTTTGACCCCAAACCCAACCCGGCCATATAGTCTAAGATCCCACCGCAGTTTATCTACACTCATAGCGTACACTCATCACGTTTATATCAAATTAAAGCACATGTTTTTCTGAACGTGATGCACTAAGTCTTCGTATGTAAAAGTGCCCGAAACCTATAGGCAGCCTGGTCTAAACGGGACATTTGAATGTAGTATTCTACACTCATTGCGTACACTCATCACGTATATATCAAATTAAAGCTGAGTTTTTCCTGAATGTGATGCACTAAGGCTGCCTATGTAAAAGTGGCCGCAACCTCTAGGCAGCCTGACCTAAACAGGTCACATGAATGTAGTATTTCTACACTCATCGCGTACACTCATCACGTATATATCAAATTAAAGCTGATTTTTTTCTGAAAGTGATCTTCTAAGACTGCCTCTGTAAAAGGGGCCGCAACCTGTAGGCAGCCTGCATAATAGGTCACATAAATCTCAAATTTTTTCACTCATCACATGTATATCAAATTAAAGCAGATTTTTTTCTGAAAGTGATGCACTAATCTTCCACTGGAAAAGTGGCCGCAACCTATAGACAGCCTGGTCTAAACAGGCCACATGAATGTAATATTTCTACATTCATCGCGTACACTCATCATGTATAGATCAAATTAAAGCTGATTTTTTACTGAACGTAATGCATTAAGGCTGCCTATGTAAAACTGGCCACAACCTCTAAGCAGCCTGGCCTAAACAGGTCACATGAATGTAGTCTTTCTACACTCATTGCGCACACTCATCACGTATACATTAAATTAAAGCTGATTGTTTCCTGAACGTGATGCACTAAGGCTGCCTATGGAAAAGAGGCCGCAACCTCTAAGCAGCCTGGCCTAAACAGGTCACATAAATGTAGTCTTTCTACACTCATCGCGTACACTCATCACGTATATATTAAGTGAAAGCAGATTTTTTTCTGAAAGTCATGCACTAAGGCTGCCTATGTAAAAGTGACCGCAACCTCTTACCAGCCTGGCCTAAATAAGTCACATGAATGTAGTATTTCTACACTCATCGCGTACACTCATCACATATATATCAAATTAAAGCTGATTTTTTTCTGAAAGTGATGCACTAAGGCTGCCTATATAAAAGTGGCCGCAACCTGCAGGCAGCCGGGTCTAAATAAGTTACATAAACGAAGAATTTGACATTTATGTGACCTGCTAGGCAGGCTGCCTACAGATTGCGGCCACTTTTACATAAGTAGCCTTAGTGCATCACTTTCAGAAAAAAATCAGCTTTAATTTGACATATACGTGATGAGTGTACGCGATGAGTGTAGAAATACTACATTTATGTGACGTGTTTAGGCTAGGCTGCGTAGAGGTTGCGGACACTTTTACATGGGCAGCCTTAGTGCATCACGTTCAGGGAAAAATCAGCTTTAATTTGATATATACGTGATGAGTGTACGCGATGAATGTAGAAATACTTCATTGATGTGACCTGTTATGCCAAGCTGCCTACAGGTTGCGGCCACTTTTACATAGGCAGCCTTAGTGCATCACTTTCAGAAAAAAATCTGCTTTAATTTGATATAGACGTGATGAGTGTACGCGATGAGTGTAGAAATACTACATTCATGTGACCTGTTTAGGTCAGGCTGCCTAGAGGTTGCGGCCACTTTTACATAGGCAGCCTTAGTGCATCACGTTCAGGAAAAACTCAGCTTTAATTTGATATATACGTGATGAGTGTACGCAATGAGTGTAGAAATACTACATTCATATGTCCCGTTTAGGCCAGGCTGCCTATAGGTTTCGGGCACTTTTACATACGAAGACTTAGTGCATCACGTTCAGAAAAAAATGTGCTTTAATTTGATATATACGTGATGAGTGTACGCTATGAGTGTAGATAAACTGCGGTGGGATCTTAGACTAATATTTCTGATAATGTTTCATGTGGTCCGGTCTTGAGCGTAATTACCCATTGACGTGCTGAATGCGAGTCATTTAGAGGCTTTTGACGTAGATTTGAAGGATTCTACACTGCAAAAAATGAACTGTTGTTTTTACTGTATTATGCTGGCAGCCGAGGCTCCAATTAAAAACTGCAAAATGCACAGTAATAAACTGTAAAACTAGCAATTTTACAAGTTCTTACTGTAAAGTTAGAAATTTAACAGTTTATTGTCACAAAATTTAGCTGTATTACACTCTAAAAACAACATAATAATACTGGCAGCAGAGGTTCCAGTTTAAAACTGTAAAATGCACGGTAATAAACTGTTAAATTAGCAATTTTACAGTTTATTACTATAAAATTAGCTGTCATATTCTGTAAAAACAATCATTTTTACAGTGCTTGTGTAATGAGGTTTAAGTACAATAGATGACATAAATGCAAAAAACAAAAAAATAGTAAGAAAGAAAGAAAAGGAAAACGAAAACGAAACTTTTGTAGATAGGGTAGAACCGCTCAATAAAGGACACTAAGAGGACTGGACTTTTTGTCCCTCACGTAGATGTGTCCCTTGTTCGTAGGTAGATGAATTGATGCATGCCCGTGTACTTATCACAGCATGATATCATACTTGACGTAAACTATTACTATTTGAGATTGAGTACATTGAAAATGTTGCGTGTATGCAAAACAAAGCTCAAAATTATTCAAACTGAAAAAATAAAGTTCTAGAAATTAAAATGTACTTAAAAATTTAGTGGAATAAAGTTTTGTAATTTAGAGAAATTTTTTTGAAGTAATTTGCTACACGGATTTGTCTCATGTCATATCATTTACAATGCAATACACTGTAAGTAACAGTATTACCTGTTATTTGCAGTGTATTGCATATTAAGTTTTCTATAAATAATTTGTGATGGGCACTATCTATCCATCTGTTGAACCCATATAAATAAAGGAGAAAAAGCATGACTTAAATCTAACTGAGAAGCTTAAAGTACATATTTGTTTATTTGCATAAATGGAGTGTCCCTTATTCAAAGGGACTGGAATAAAAAAAAAGTGTCCCTTAAGTACCCAAGTAGCACACTTCGTGTTTTAAAAGTTTTAAAATGGTTATTAACGTTGTGACAACGGATTAAAAACGTTTAAACGTTTTTTGTGCTACCTGGGTAGAGGTGTCCCTTATTCAGAGATTTGTACTACTGTATATAGTTTTCCTTTCTTACTTACGGCAGAATTATGGTTGTTACTAGAAGTGGTGGGCTTGAACACTTTTTAGAGTTTTCAGGTTGCTACTTTGTCAATTAACAACGTTTACTAAAAAGCCTTTCCCTCCTTAAATCAGAGCCCAATTAGTTTCAAAAATAGTTCGCACACTATTAAGTCATGTCCCATTTTGTAACAAATCTATCACCAGTATACCAGAAAGATCGTTTTTCTTTCTAATGAATTCATGATTTATTAGCTGAAAGATAGAGTTTTATGCTATTACTAGTGTTAAGCTAGTGTCGTTACTACCATGCTAAGTACAAAAGTCGTATCTGCACTTTTTAACAGAATTGAGTTATCGCCATCAAGTGGCTCTTTGCGACGTATTTTACCTAAATTCAAAATTATATGGTCATTTGATAACGGGAAATATTTTTAAAAAAATTCTGAAAAAGTATCACTTGAATCAAATACATGGTGGCGCAAAACTTTAAAGAGCTATATCTCAGTTTGAGCTCCTTACTGCAGATACCACATTTGCGCTTAGCACGGCAGCGTAACGAAACGGAGGCATGTATAAGAGTGTGAGAACTATGGATTTTGAAACTAATTTGGTACTGATTTGAAAAGGAACTGCGTGGTAAATAAATGTTTGCGAATTGACAGCATAGCACCTTGAAAACTCTAAAATGTGTTTAAGCAAAATCATACAATTATCGGTATCAATAATCAGTACAAAAGTTTTCAAATGTATTAACTGATTTGGGACAATTTTTTTTACCTATATACAGCGACTAATTTGAAACAGAGAGATTATCATTTTTCTTAGACATTACGATAAATACTATAAACTGAAATAATGTGGTTATAGGAAACATCTTAAAAGTTGTTTAAAGAATTACTTTCTTTTCCAAGGTACAAGGACGGGAAACGAATACTTCAATTGGAGGAAGATCCGAAAGTACTAATGGAAGGTCGCACGTTGAATGTCTTGAGAGCTAATGAAAGTGATGCTGGTGATTATATTTGCGCTATCGAAGTATCTGGACTGTCTTATCCATTTGCTGACCATCTAGGAAGTCATATATTAGTCACATGTAAGTGTACTGTCTGATTTTCTTGGGTAAAACCTTCCGCTTACTTACGCATACGTTAAGTCTTCTCTGATCTTACCAAAATAGGGGTGATAGGTAAGATAACAATAAGGGGAAGAATAATAAGAATCATTTTGAGCCGCATCAAGCAACGTAGAACGATGCTAATTTCAAATACATAGTTTAGTTGAATACGTCAAAAGGATAGCAACAATGCAAGTTTTAAATTGAAAACTTCGGATAGTTTCCACTCACAACCCATCACCCCTTTTTGAAGTGGAATGGTTCGCGAGTGCTAGACGTGGCTTTCGCGGACGGACAGTATTTTTGAGAGACAAGCTTTCTGTTTGTATTGTAATTCTTAATGGCAAATTTATACTTGGCGGTCACCTTTCTGATAAAAGGAGTCTTTTTTTCGCATATCGATTTTTTTTTAAGAGCCAAGTAATGTACATATATCACTAGTGCAGTAGTACATCCTTTCAGGGATACCTGCATTTAAAGGACTTTTCATTTGTCCGAATCGCTTTGGATAGGAGCCTCCTTGTATTTGCCTTTGATTACGGGACATTCGTAAAGATAAAGCAAGGTTGCGCAATTTAATCATTATCATTATTATTTTGTGGAAGTTATTCAATTAACTTGAAAATAACCACGTAGCTTGTATACACCAACAGGGATGCACCGATTAATCGGCAGTACCGATTAATCTGCCATAATCGGTCACTGTGACGATTATTAATAATCGGCGAAATCCGGCTGATTAATCGGCCGAAAAAATATTTTTCAAATATTATTCTTTAAAGTACACCTTCACTAAGAAACTATGATGAATAATTTTTTTACAATAATCCTCACAGTTGATTTAAAGTTTTCTTTTAATTAATTCACCTACTTTGAATAAATATAAATAGACAATGTTGTAAAATTTTTCCTGTGGCAATAGTTTTCTCTTTAGTACAGTGCTTTTATATTACCTCTAATTTTCAAAGAATAAAAGTATTGAATTAAATTGTTACTAATTATTGAAAAATATGAATTAAAAGTACTCCTAAATTGGAGTGCTCGCCACAGACTCCCCCCCCCCTTTTTGGGGGGGGGGGGGATTTTTATGTCCAATTAACATATCTAACAATGTGTTAATAATATTATTGACAATAATATGAAAATTGGTACCAAGAAACTTGATAAAATATGAAATTATTTGGGGAAAACTAGGAAAATGGAAAAAAAAATCTTTCAGAAATAAATTACTTACTATTTCTAAACTTGGAATTGTGTAAGAGAAAAAAATACAGTGATGGTAAAATTGGTAGTAGAAAAAAAATCCTGCTTGTCATTAATCGGCTCAGCCGATTAATCGGCCAATTATCAAACGCCGATTAATCGGTAATCTGTAATCGGCCAATTTGCTTATCGGTGCATCCCTATACACCAACAATAAAGACAGTAGATTTGAGCGATTTCAAATGAACATCAGACTAGAACAGTGGTAGCCAACCCGTGGCACGCGTGCCGCAATGTGGCACGGCAGAGCATTAGAAGTGGCACGCGAAGACTTACTGAAAAAATTTAAAAATTTAGGAAATAACGTCGTTCTTAGAAATATTGCCAAAAACTAAAGTCCCTACTTTGATAAATGAGGACTTGTTACATAAGAATGAAGATTATCAATTGATTTTAGCTATTTCACACTTTATTATTCAGCGTCTAAATAATCTAAATTTAAGATTGTATGGAAAACTATCTTAAACCACTATAGATCATATACATTCTTTTACAATAAAACTTCAGTTTATTTCTCTTAACTTTGGAAAAACAAGATCAACACATTTCGCATCAATGTTTGAAATAGCTACCTGAAGTTAATAATGCCCCGAGGATAGATGAAAAGTTATATATTTATTTTGAAGTATTTATTCAGTGTTAGGTTTGAGTTATTAGGTGCTTAAAAATTACTGCTCTTTTCAAATTCTTCTCCATTTCTCTGTAAGACGTTACATGTTACCCACCGAGAACCCAAATCGAAATTGTCGACTTACTGTACCTTGCAACATTGAAAATCAAGTACAGGAGCTTACTTCAACTGCAAATTACTTCAAATTATATTGATTTTGCAAATTTGCACCGACATTTTTTTTTCTTTTCAAATTTACATGCTTTTAATGTCTGGTGTTGTAAGTTTGGTTCACAAATGTGTTTGTGAACAAAGATTTTTTATAATTAATGTATAAAAATCAAAATACCGTTGAATGTTAATTAATAGGTCTTAAAACACTTGTATTTGTTAGCTTTTCAAGAACCAATCTTAAAATTGATGACTAGGTAAAAAAGTTACAAATTCGTAAACCACATTAAGTACTACTGACTGTTTAATTTTTGGTGTCAAACATTTCATGTTATTGGTTTATATTTTAAGCTTAACCCAACTGACTAAATCTATAGAAGAGTATATTAACGGTAACTCTTAAGTTCGAATTAGTTTTAAAAGTGTATTATCATTTTAATTTCCACTACTCAGAATAACGTGAAAAAAAAAGTTGTATTAAGTGTGCTCAGTGAAAATCACCGAGTCAGAAAACAAGTAATTTTTAAAAAAAATTTCAGCTTGTTGGAAAAAAAGGAAATTGCCAAAGGAATTGCCCCCCCTCCCCCCCCCCCCCAAGATAGTGGCACTCTTCCCAAGAAGGTTGGCCACCCCTCGACTAGAAGAACCAATAAGCAAACTTGATTGCTTAAGAACATAATAAATAACTGGACGAAATATAAAATAATCATGATAATGATAACACGGTAACTTTGATTAAATTGAAAAGAAGAACACTTCAACTATTATCGCTTTCCTCCAACTGACTTTACTGACAACTAGACAGTTATTTACTGCTGGTGATAGCTATTACAACCTTGTTAATATATGTTAAACATACATAATTTATTGAAACAATGTTATAGGCTAGTTGGCGGTATATTTCATGTCATGTTTATGTTTGTTTAAGTCAAATGCGCTATTATTCATCTGTAAGATCTCTCAATTGGTGCAATATTTTTATCATCTGGCGTTAAGATATGTCTTGCAGCGAATCAATTAGCAGCAATCTCATTTAACCGTCAAAGTAAACCGTGATCTAGCCTCAGCATGATTCGTCGTTAAAATTCTAAACAAACCACATTTTCTTCAACGACAAATTAATCCGCCGTTTTCTTTATCTTTTTTTCTTTTTAGATGCCAGTAGAGTGAAGCCATTCCCCATGCAAATTCGCCCGATACTGAGCAGAGATTTCTTCCTGGAATGCCAAGTCGACGGCTTTCCGGTTCCTCGGATAGCGTGGTTTGTAGGTCAGTTTCTTCAAAGAATCTCTTGTTTGATCTATGCAAGATGGCGTCACTGATTGATTTTGATTGATCTATTTAAAGGAGGGTGCAGGGAGGAAAGCTGGCTAATCAATCAATGGAGGTCAAGTTCTGCCACGATAACGGTCACTTTGTGGGATGTTTACGAAAATGGGATACTTTCTCTAAAAGGCTGTGTTATGCAAAACAAACCACTTTCACTGGGGGAATGTAGATTGCTGTTGCAAGTTTTTCTCGTTTTTCAAACGCACTAAAGGCAAACTTAAGCCTCTTTGTAAGCACCCATGAAGGAACTAAAGTTGTATATATTTGATTGGTATTGAACGAATTTATTGCCTTAGAGAAAACAAAATTCAAATCAACGACTAAAGGTGTTGAAAAAAAGAGTTATAAAAAACAACACTTTTAAAAGACAGTGAACAAATCTTTCCAAAAAAAAAAAAAAAAAACTTAACTTTCTTCTTCAAAATGATTTTGATAAATTTTATGATGAATATATTTATTTAAGGGCTAGCTTCAATCGTTCAGTAAAATAATGTGATAAAAAATGTATATATGGCCCCCAGGGCTTTAAGGTTTTATATACATACACACTGTGTGTTATTTCATTAGTTTTAAATTTAAAAATCCAGTTTTTTCGTCCTAAGTCCTATATGTGTCTAAAGCATGGAATAATCGTAATAAACTGATCATTAGTAGCCTAAACAGGATTTAATGATATTGATTTAATGACAAATAACTTAATTAGCATAATTTTTGAATCAAGATATATTTAAATACATCTTTTCAGACCTACAATTCTAGTTAGAGTTTGTTCTTATTAACATTCTTTAAGTTTTCTGCCTGGAAATACGATTACGAAATGTTGCTATAAAATTTCTGTCCGTGAATGATGAAAAGAAAGAAAGAAAATTGTAGAATTTTAACTTAAAAAAAATTATCGAAAAGGCATATCCTATTTAAAAGTTTTGTTATTGAGATTTAAAAAAAGGTACCAAAATAATTATGACAGATACTCGTTGTTTTACTAATTATTGAGCTGTCACAGTTGGAATAAAGTGTCATGTGGCGAAATTTTTCAGAAATTGCTTTTTAAAGATTTGGAAGCTTCGAATTTTCGATTGGAGTAGCTCAAAAAAAAAAAAGTAGGAAAGAAAAAGCATATTAACTAGAGGAATATCTCGATTATTAACAGCATCTTCGTGACATTTTACGCGAAAGGATTGTAAAACCTGTTTAAGCAGTATAAAACACAATATTTTGGTTGATTATTTTATTTTGATTTAAAGTTTTGTTAAAAGTTTTATAGGTGCATCTTCAAACACACTTTAAAAAAAAAGAAAGAAAAAAAAAAATAATGAAAAAGAATGAATGATTATGGATCAGCGCTATAGTAGTAAACTTGTGTAACACTGCTTAGAAATACTTTTTAACACTGTTTAAACTCGTTAACAGCGCTATTCTAAACAAAAGAAAAATGTGTTGGAATTAAACTTTAAAGGTTTATTTTGGCACAATGTAAACGGTTAATAAAAATTGTTCACGTTGTCCAACTTCTAGCTCTCTATGAAGAAGAAAAAAATGTCGTTTTCTGAATGACTTGTGTGGTAATAAAACATCTAAAACTCATATCAATACAACCCTTTTTATCAAATCAATAATCATGGTAGCAGTAATTATTCAGCTCTTGGGATTTTGTAAGATTTGGACGTTTTATTAGGTGCATATGAAAAGGGACGAAATTTTTCGCAATATAAATAAGTCAAGTCAAAAATTTTAATGAAATGCGAAACGCATGTTCGAGGTACCCAAACCAAGATCGTCTTCACTCAGAGCAGAAAATATAGGGCTGTTTTCAGTTTTCACGGCCATTAATAATAGAAAAAAAAAAGGAAATCCTTTATTGATCACGTGATCCGGAAGAAACTTATGTTACGTCCTTGGATGCGATTTCGCTTCGGCGAATTTAATGTTAATCCGTTGTTCGACCACAATGATGAAAGCCAGAGAATGCTTTAAGAATATATTAAGTCTCCTAATAGTTTTCTTTTTCCATAATCTTCTCTTTGTAATGACCAACATAATACACCGTTGTTTTACATGATTTCATACTTATTTTATGGCCTACTTTTTTGTGTTTCAAATTAAAATTGTGTAATACATCCCAAAAAAAAATGCCCTTGTATGCAGTTTGTTTTAAAATTGCTACGGTGAAGTGCAGTTGCTGTAGAGAAAAATACAACGTTGTACCTCTTTAACGTTGTATTTTTCTCCACATCAATAGCACAAAGGTATTTGAAAACTGCAGTTGCTGTGTTTCAAGCAAATTATTTTTTTTTATCAAGTGAAAAGTTCAAGCAAATTTCATATGTTATTATGAGAGAAAATTGTGACAAATCTAATTAACTTACAACAAACTATGATTTTGTACTTGAAAGTAAAACAGGATGAATCAACCTTTTCATCGCTCCCCCTTTTCAATGCAATGAAGACTGAAGAGTGAGCTTTAAGATAAAGGGTCATTAGTTTTTTCCTGGCAGCATATTTGTTGCTAATTTATTCAAAAGTGGCTTAAGGCTACAGTGGACAAATAAAATTGATTTTTTTCAATTATTGATTTATATGTCTAAAACTTTATGTGTTTGTATTATTGTATATTTACTACATCTAAAAGCATAAAAAACACAAATTAGTGCAAAAACAATGAATACTTTTTTTCAAATTTCAAATTTGAATATTTTTTTAACAAAATTTCAAAATGTTCCAGGCGTCACAATTTTTTTTTTCAAACTTTGAATTTCCACTTAATTTCCAATCATTAGGCATGATTGCAGAAAACAATGCATTACATGCAATGTTTCATGAGATAGTTTATAAAAGATGGCTGAAAATTAAAATTTTCAGTTGAAAAAATCATATAAATTTTCATTTTCTGCCATCTTTTATAAACTATCACATAAAACATTGCATGTAATGCATTGTTTTATGCAATCATGCCTAATGATTGGAAATTAAGTGGAAATTCAAAGTTCGAAAAAAAATTGTGACGCCTTGAACGTTTTGAAATTTTGTTAAAAAATATTTAAATTTGAAATTTGAAAAAAAGTATTCATTGATTTTGCACTAATTTGTGTTTTTTATGCTTTTAGATGCAGTAACTATTCAATAATACAGCAAGCACATAAAGTTTTAGACATATAAATCAATAATGGAAAAAAAATCAATTTTATTTGTCCACTGTGGCCTTAAACCATTTGACAATATTTATTATTTATCTGCTTTTTTAGAAATTATTACTAAACAATTTACTTCCTTTTACGTAGTAAAGAAAGTATTGTGACCGCGAAAAAAACTTCACTCAAAATTCGGTCTAAGTATTGATATATAATATGCTATATTTTGCTTGTCCTGAATTTTTGACCCATTTTTTTAGACCTGTCAGCATGTGCATACGTACGAACTATCATATAACCAGCCGAAAAATCGTTTTCGACCACCCCCGAGTTAATTACGACGAGATTTTTCGTGACGTTTGTATGTACGTATGTATGTGCGTATGTATGTAGGGGAGAGTGGTAATGAATGGGCCACTTTTTGGTTCTGAATTTTTGTAATTTTTTCTATCACTTAGTTTTAACTCTAAATTGGTGTTTTAGTTACTTTACTTATCTAGCTATCTAAAAAAGTCATAAAAGTTGGATTAGCACCTGTCTATAATGAATTATAACAGAAAATAAAAATTTTGAAATTTGGCCCATTCAACCCCACCTATGGGGTTGAATGGGCCATCGAAGGTAATGAATGGGCCACTAAATGAATTCAATGAAAACATGTGGATTTAATCTTTTATTTGCTGAATATGACAAAATAAATGTGGCACATGACATGATTATGCAAAATCATACTGATTTAAATTTATATTAACATCAAAATTGATGCAATTAAAATAAAACTGATGCATACCAATTGTAGCAGAAAAATGACTAAATAATGAGATTGTAAGAAATAAATAACATCAAATATATATATAAAAAATAACAGATAATACACACTATGATTTAACAAAATTTATAGATTTCAAAAATAATATTAAAAATCACTTTAAAAAACTTCATCTTCATTTTCAAACTTGTCAAAATTCAAAATTTTTTTTAAAAATTTACTAGACTTTGGGAATAAG
>JAXGGA010018514.1:0-21937 GCA_038373865.1 Uloborus plumipes
CAATATGGTGTTTCACTTGAATTCGGCCCTTAGTACTGCTTCGAAAATTTTGAGAAAAAGGATGGAAAAAGAAAAGATCGTGACTCGCTTTTCACCTGTATTTTCTAATGAAGAGCGAAGAGGCTCTAAATCAGAGAAAAACGCGTATATAGAGAGTTTAGCGTATAGAGAAAATATTTCGCACCAAATAAGTCATTCATCATTCTAATATATCATTTGTAATGGCCGAATTCAAGTAAAACACACTATTGCAATCGCTTTGAGGCGATCGCAATAGACCAAAATTGCAATCGCTTCTGGAAATCGAATTACATTAGAATCGTATCTCGTAGCGATTGTAACGTTTCACTTGAATCCAAATTTGGGAATTTGCGATTGCATTGGCGAGTTGCGATCGTCCGTGTTTTACTTGTTGCCTAAAATTTGAAAACACAACTCGATTTTGTCTCATATGGAAAAAGGACATTTTTAAAAATCACACAATGGTTTTTTGGCTCATTTGTTGTTTCAGAAACAGAATAATGAAAGAAAAAATCATTCCTAAATCTTGCCGTTTACAGGGCCACCCAAAAGGCTCGAGAAGCTTGAGCTTCCTCTCCAAATTTTTAGGGGGCCCAAAAATGACTGAAAAGCTAAAAAAAAAATTCAAGTTTCGACTTTTATATGTAGCTTTAAAGAGAGCTGGTTCAATATAATTTGTCCTTACTGTGATATATTGTACTTTAACAGCTTTTTTTACTCTTAAATTATTTAGATTTTAAATTTGCCAAATATTTTTAGAAATTTTCCCAACAACAAAAAGCGGAGGGCCCTAAAATGAGACTGAGCTTCCCTTAACCACAGGGGTTAATCGGGCCCTGGCCGTTTAGGCATGTTTTTCTAGCGAACGATTTTTTCTCAAACTGAATGATATACACTGTCAACCTCTAGTTTTATTGAAGAGAAAGAAAATTCGCATGATCTGATAGCCACGCCCCATAAGTAGAAAAAAAGAGAGTTTTCAGATTATACAATAGATGGCGCCAGTATTTTCTTCTTTCCGTTTTGCTATTAAAATTAGTTTATTACGCTCCAATTTCAAAGTCCAAAAATGAGTGGAATACTATTGCCTGAAAATTATACCTATTTAGATTTAATTGATGATGAAGAAAATAAAACTTTCCGAGTGAAAGAAATAATAGATAAAGATTCTGCAGAGGTAAGCATTTTTTTTTCTTTATAATTCCCTTTGTTTCAGTAACATTCAGTATTCAGAAGGAACACGTTTTCGTTCCACGTTTAAAAGAAATGTTTGAACCTTTAAAATTAATACAAAGTTAGCAGAAATGCGAAATTAATAAACTATAGTAAACTAGGTGACCCGTGCGGAATTCCGCAAAGAAAAAAAAGAAAAAAAAACCTCTAAACTTAAAATTTTATACGACAATTTTTATTGGCTTCATTTGCACAACATCGCCATCTACTGCCGTCGTTCTGACAACTTTTCAAAGAGATCAAAGACACGTTCACTTTTACAACTACTACAAAAGTGATACCCTATATTAAAATCAAATACCCAAGGCTACTTTTATACACTACACCACTTTTATACACACTAAACTAAATACTAACGTTATCGCAAAACTACCATAGTATTTTGAAACAATAAAAGTTACAATTAAGGTTTACCGAGCTAAGCCTTGGCTTGAAATGTCGCATTTAAAATTGATTTGAACAACAATGTAACGATTTTGACAGTTGAGCAAAAAATTTAACTTTTCAAACTTCAATCGCTTATAAGTCGCTTAAACGTGGATTTTCGAGATTCTCGTTACGCGGCGCTAGCGGAGAAACGTTCTAAAGAACGCATTTTTTTAATCTTTCGAATGAAATCAAAATGGGGACGATACGACAATTATTTCGCTAGATAGAGTCAATTTTGTGCCCAAAAATTGACGTTCGAATAAAAAACGAACCGACACTTTTTAGAGGGTGGATCTAATTTTCGTCAATAGCCCGCGGGATAAGCTTCAAAATCATAAATTTTCATGCAATTCGATAAAGAAATGAGCGAGTTTCGACCGGGTATAGGATTCGGCTTAGAGAAATTTATATATGGAGATAATTGACGAAGATTCTGCAAGTGTAAGCTTTATATTTTGAACTTTTAAATGATGAGGAGCTCAGAACAAGTTTTCACTCCTCGATTTTTAAAACATAAAAAAAAGAGCTTTAAAATGTGCAAATTCACCAAAAATTATACTTATTCAAAACTAATATTTTTTTCATAATTGGAACATAACTGATAAAATTGTGCAGGCGTCAGCTTTGTCATTATTATTTTTATTGTTCTTTACTATTCCTGCTGTGTGTGCATGTTCATTAAATCAAAATTTTGTAATTATTTTTAAAAAATTAAAAGGTGGGGGGGGGGGGATTTTTTTTTGCTTATGTAGTGCTGTATTGTACCTCTTCACTTTCAATAGTTGCTATTCATATGCATGAAGTGCATTTTTTTTTACTATTTGAGTTTTCGAATATTGGATTAGATTTAATTATATGTCATAATTCGTTAGGTATTTGGAAAATACATTCCATAACATTTTTCTTTTTTCTCAAAACCTTCTGTCAAATTATAATTTTTGGCATTTAGTGCTGTTCCAAAATACACAAACAGGTAACAATATTAAAATGCAATAATAATAATAATAATATTTTTGTCTTCACTATATCAAAACATTTTATCAATCTTGCATCTACGTCCCTTTATGTTCTCAAATAACCACAAAGTTATTAATGGCAGTACATGATTATCAAATAATGTGTCGGTTCAGGATCTCAACTGCACTTAATTTGTATTACATTGGAATTTCTCTATTGCACTTATAAAATTTTACAAACCCTTTTACTTGTATTAAATAAGAATGTGAAAAAAAAACAATATAACTAAAAATTGGATAATTATCTAGAATTAAATATGCAGTCAAGTACTGTTTGAGCAAGTTAATACAAGTAGAGACTAGAGAGGAGCAAATTAAAACAAACTTGCTGGAAAGAAAATATTCGTAGTGTCTATGATTTTTGTGTTTTTTTTTTTTTTAATTGCAAGTAAATAAAAAAATAAATGCAAATATGAAGAAGTTAAATACTCTTGACTGTTTTAGGCAGGGATTCAAGTGAAACAGGCTATCGCAAATTACAATCGCTACTGGAAATGAATTACATTAGAACGTTTCTTGATAAAAACATCGTGACGTTTGCCTATGAAAAACGAGCTAGATAAAACGTCACAGCCTACTTGGCGAATAAGAGGAGATCGCTGAGTGCTTGTGAGCTCTTATTGGCTCCACCCGTAGTGACGTCATGCCAAGTTAAGTTGATGATAATGTAATTCACTTCCAGTAGCGATTGCAATTCGAAGCGATCGCAGTGCTGTTTCACTTGAATCCCTGCCTTAGAAAAGAAACAACAGTAAACAATCTGATGGCGCCATCTAGTATGAAGTAATGCTTACCTGAAACTGACCAATGGCAGTGCTTCAGCGTTTTACGTCATCAGTGGGTGTCAACCTTTCGTTTTACCCTATATGGGATTCAAGTAACTTGATTTTTATCAAAACGGTAAAAAGTTGCTGATATTATAGTGATTTTATTATTAGTGGCGGGCACTGTTAAACTTTCAAAAGACTTGTTTTTTGAATAATGAATTGCGAAAAAAGAAAAACGAATTTTTATTTAGCTCATTTGGATAACCCGAAATAAAATTTAAATAAATCAATCTTGTCTACATAGTTGGAAAATAGAGTTAAAAAAAGAATCTCAGGAATTTTAACTTAAAAAACATTTTCCAACTATTATTAGAAGTGGAAATATTTCGTCTTTTACATTTTTCTTTTCACAGTCTGTCAACGAAATATGTATCAGCCGAAAAGGTTGCAAGAATCTTCAAACATATTACTTTTTCTTTCTGACTGAAATAATATATTCCTTTATACAAGTATAATAAAAATTAACATAGAATGCGTCATGGATCAACATTTGAAAGAATGAAGGTCACGGACCTTAATAAAAGAGGAGCATTTCCTGATCTTTGTTGACTTTGACATTGAAAAGAAAATATCGATAGACCTGTACGAGTCATCGATTATGTTGTTTATGTCATCGTGTTTCTTGAAATGATGCAAATCTGTTTTCATTGAAATGCTGAGTTAATTTTTTTTATGTGACGTATGTGAAACGTACTAAATTTCTAATGGCGGTTGAAGTAGAAACACGTGAATGAAGCTAATGAATTTCTGAATCATATCTTGTATACTATGATTGTTGAGCGACCGGTGCTCATATTCTAAAATCTTGGTATCTCTGTTTAAAAATTAAAATGGAAATTCGCTTCACTCCTCAACGAATTGTTAAAAGACTTGCCCATGAAATATACGAAAACGGAGCATTATATAAAACTGATAATATGATCCGTGCGATTGTTTTCTGGGGAATCACCACAGCACTATGGATTGGAAATTATTTTTCGTTTCTTGCATCCATATTTACAGCCTTCTCTATTTATGTTTGCATTGGCGGTTGGAGATTTGTAATTTTATTATACAAAACACTTGGAAGAGACTTGAGGTAAGTTACTTTTCTTTTGTTTTGAAGTTCTAACATTTATCTGTACTTCCGTGTTTACTATTTTCATGTTGAGTGAAGAGGAGGGGGTGGGTGGGGTCAATTTATCTCAACAGCGTATTCTTGATAAAGTGTTTATTTTGGTGCACTTGTACTGATAAATAAGTTCCTAGAGATTAGTCGCAATCTATATTTCGAACTGGTGGACTGTTTAATTGCAACAAATGTTAACTGCAGAAAATTAAACGGTAATTATCTCTTAGGGTCGTGAGAGAAATAGTGTAGTTGGAGATATTGACTATAATTTATAATGTTTAAGGCATAGCTGTGAAACTATGAAGTGTTTTGTTTTTTTTTTGAAAAATAAAAATAAAGTTTGAAGCAAGTAATAAAAAAGGGAAATAAAGCATTAATCTTGGATATCCTTGCATAATTATTTTCATCTGAAATTTAATAATAGTTCATTGTAAATTTAATTCGCTTTTTTATGAAACTCAAAATTACAAACACATCGCAACTAAAAATATTCACATTTGTTGCCTTGCAATAAAAAAAGGGATTGAATAGCAATGATATTCATTGACCTTCGAGATCAGATTAACTGCTATTTCTATTTTACTGATTCCTTTGATGGTCCTTGGTTCAACCTGTATTTTCTACTAATCTATATACCAATTATCAAGCTTATTAAATTGTGAGAAGGTGTAATAAAATAACGTTTGTTTTCTTCAACTATAGCTTTTCTGGGATCAAGTTTTGTAGGTGCAGATTGTGCATCTTACCTATTATTTGAAAGCTGATTAACTGCACATAAAATTGTTGTCACAAAAGTGAAGAATGTTTTTTGCTGGAAGAGCATGCAATTGTTTTGATTTGGGGGCTATATGGAGTGGTTGCTTAAGGGCGTGCAAGTTAGCATTAAATTAAAGGGGAGAAATTCTGCTTCATCCATTTTCAGTTGTTTGGAGGCGTGGTCATTAAAAGAGGGTTCACTGTATATAAAAATTTTAAACACGAAGGCTAGCTTCAAACAGAGGTTGGCCTGCTGGCGCCAGAGTCTGTTGCTGGTCGGCGCATTTGTATTATTCAGTTTCCTTGAAAGAACTGAGTGATGGAGTTTTTCCCATGTGACCTTCAATCATTAATTCTTGAATGAATGATATTTCAATTTGGTTTTCATAAGGTTGATTTCTACTCTGATAATGTGTAAGGTAAAGCAGCGATGGGCAATCTTTTTTAAGATTGGGCTTAGCATATAAAAAAAATGGAGAAATAGACCTTTTTTATTTTGGAAAAACATTTCGTATCAAAACAAAATTGTCAACATAAGAAAGAGGTGGAAAAACTAATGTGAGCATCATAAAACTTTCTTCTGTCCTTTACTTGTGAATTCTTAGTTACAATGCATAATCGGTGCAAAATTTCTGCTACTCACAAAAGCAATATCAAAGAGTGAAAACTGAAAATCATTCAAAAAAATTATTTAAAATAATTACAGACATTGTTGATAAGTAGAAGATAATACAATTACAAATACAAATGCAACAAGCAGCAACAGGCTCTGGGCATAACTGGGCTGGTCCTAGTCAAATTATAGGGCCCAATGAAGATCAATAGCCCTTTTAAAACTATCTACTCCCTTGCTCCTTACCGCCTCTTCCGGTAAACTATGCCAAGTTTCCACTACCCTGCTAAAATTGTAATTTTTGTGAATTTCCAAGTTAGCCTGAGATTTAAGCAGCTTAAAACAATGACTCCTTGTCTTGCTTTCCATGCAAAAATTTAACCCCATTACATAATTCATTTTGATAAATTTAAACGACTGAATCATGTTTCCCCTGACTCTCTTTTGCTCAAGACTATATACATATTAAGCATTCAAAGTCTGGAATCATAGGAGTCTAAATTAGAAACTCTATTCACTAACCTTGTAGCCCTCCTTTATATCCTTTCCAATAAATGATTACAACTAAAGATTTTGAAGTGTATTAAGATTTCTCCAATCATCTTCAGTAATTGAATCATGTGAAAGGTTTGTACGAGGCAATCTTAGGCAACAGCATTTTAATGTATTCACATTGTTGATTTAATTAAGCTCCAAAGATGACCAAAATCAAGCTCTTCTAGAGCGATTATGCCAGAGTTGAATCAGTGCATGTTTCCGTGTAAATTCACTTTTATTCCGAGCTTCATCTAAATCCTAGCATTACTTCTTTAAATATAGCAGTCGCAAGTAAAGAGAAAAACATTCCATTGTTCTATTGTTTTTAAGATAGTAATACTAAAATTGAATTATATCACCTGTAACCACTAAAGTCTATGTGGGCAATTTTTTTTTTTTTTTGTTCCACCCTTTTCTTTCAGAGGTATAGTAGTCACGCATTATGAAGAAAATGTGCAATTGCTCAACCCCTTTTGGAGGAATTTCTACCAAAAACAATTGGGCATTATTTCACATGAAGGGGTACATTTGTTTACCAAATTTTATTTGATATCAATTAGTTTTTACTCTAGATTGGTTTCAAAAGTTAGTTACATTTACATATATACCTACGTTTGACACCCTTACCTACTAGTTGCTTCTGTTATCAGTCATACAAACAGACACATACAGAAAGATGGAGATTTTTCAAAACGGCAAAATCGACTGAGCACCTCTGAAAATGCAAATCTGTTGAAATTTGAAATTAAGTTTTCATGTATCCGATTATATTCTATATTAATAAAAGTAAAAATAATAGCAAACCATGCTTGAAGATATTTAAATTTCTTTTGACTCCAGACCAGGGCCGATCCTAGGGTGACGGCCACCCGCGTGCAAAGGCCTCATGTGCGGCCTATCTCGGGAAGTATTCATATTTTACTTAATACTTAACGTCCTTCTCATTACCAATATTAGTCGGGAGCAGAGCATCCCACCCCCACACCCAGGGTTTGAGTTTCAAAGTTTTTTTTAGCATAAAAGCTAAAATTTTAGAAAAGGCTTTAGCAAAATGCTAAGGGTTAATAAATAGTGAAACTGTTCACTATCTTTCTGACCTAGTCTATGTATTTCATCTCCTGTTGAAATCTAAATTCAAAAGTCAGCCTTGACACCTTGAAATGAATAAATTCGTAGTAGGTAATTTTTTTTTTTTTTTCAATTTGAAGTGAAAAATTTAGAATTGTAATTCACATTAAAAGAATATTCCATATTATCCCGCATTAGCCGGCATGTCGGAAAAAGTGAGATTGACCAGCATACCGGAAAATTTGAATTTTCCGGCATGCCGGATAGTTCAAGGTTTATTTTCTTTCTAACAGAACAAAAATAAATTTCTCTCCTCAGTTTCAACAGCAAAGCAAACCTCTATAAGGAGAATAATCATAAACGCCTTTCTCAAAAACAAACCAATGAATTTCAGATCTCTGAGAAGACCTTGTGGCAGAAAGCTGCCGACAAGGGGACATTGTCGCAGAATCAGGGAGACAGTGTGCCGAAAGATTTTTGTGATTGGGAGGGAAAAAAAGGCTACGAAAAAAATAATATAAAACAGCCACCAGAAAAAAAACCTATGAATCTATAGCACAGGGGTGATTGTGTTCCGGTATTTTACCGGATTTCCGGTATTTTCATGTTTGAAAATCCCGGAAATAAAATATTTTTCATTATGCTTTAGTCTTCCCACCTTCGGTATTTTTTTTTTATTTTTCGAATTTTCGATGATTGTTAAGATGCCATTCTATTTTTTTTTTACTAAAAACTATTTGAAACTATTCGAATGCATGAAATGTGTCTTGTTTGTTTATGAAAGGCAATTTATTATTAAATAGGTATAATTATAAAATTAGGTGTGCTTAAATAATAGGGGCCTTGGTTTTTTAAAAAATGCACCCCCCCCTCCCCCGCCACACACATTTTCTCTTCAAAACTTTCAGGTATTTTTTCATGAACTCACAATCACTCCTGCTATAGCATTAATGTTAACATTTTTATAAATATAAACACCTTGTGTTCCTGTAAGAGCGTTGCATATATATTTATTATTGCAACCCTCTGCCCCCCTATATTCTAGTGTTGCAGAAAGAAATTGGTTCCAGAAAATTTGTTGCAGAAAGCTGAAAAAAAATTCTGCCACAGGGGGAGGAGAAATGAATTATGGTAGTTTGCATTTTGGTGCGTTATTTTACTATTTATTTTTTAGGGAATTTTATTTTAATATTTCCCGCTCACAAATGACCACAAAACAATGTATTTAGATAATATATGTGCAACAAGATATACCTGGTGACAATTCATTTTTTATAAAAAGTGCTTAGATTTTTGTGCTTGGCATCATATATTTTAAAAAGTTGCTTGGCAGTACATAACTCATATATTTTAAAAAGTTTTTAGTGTTCATTGGCTATAGTCAGTGGCGTAGCTAGGGGTTGGCAGGAGTGGCTCTGGCCACGGGCGCAGCAGCCAGGGGGGCGGCATTTTGACCGATTAAAAAAAATTTTGTTTTTTTTGGTCAAGTTCAAACAGACTAAACAATGAAAATTTGATTGACACCTCGAGTAGCGCAAACTGTGCCCCCACGCTACAAGACAAACCATACAAAATGCACAACTTTGCTGTAGTAGATTTCGGTTGGATACACTGATGTTAGCTTAAATCTATCTGGCAGGATAGTATTTAGTTATGTGGGGTCTGGAGTCTGCATAATAGGTTGATCTGAAATTGACTGGTCTTATCCATTTGAAAGAGGATAGAAACAAACCTTTCCTCTCCGTTTCTTTTCAGACATTTTTTTTTCACAATATGACTTCAACTTATCAATTACATACTGTACTTCGGAAACAACGTTCTACGATTTAAAAAATCGCGAGCTTTTGTTGAAAACATTTCGGAAACTGATTTTTGGAATGCAATTTTATGATGACAGAAAATAATTCCTCTGCTGGTAACAATTTTTCTGTGGCAAAAAGCGAGGGAAGAATATGAATTTCTTAAAAACGGTATGGGAGGTTACAAGAACCTGGAGCCGATAGTCCCATGCATTGTGATATGGACTGTTTATGGCAAAAACTCGAGTCCCAATCAACGTTAAAGGTACCACAACTTGAAGACAATCTCTCTGTATCAGCACAGACAATTTCTCAACATTGGCAATGCACATGTGTAAAAAGCTTGAAACACGCATACCACATCAGCTGATGGAGGTGCAACGTTTACCGCACCTGGAGATGTGCAAAACGCTAAAGAAGTGCAAGGTTAGTGACCCATTCTTGCACTGTATCTTCATTGTAACTGAAAAACGGGTGCTGTATGACAATCAGTCAATCACAAGCTCAAAGTACAATGACTGCATAAAAAGAACCTTTGAAACAGGTGCCTCTATCGGCAGATCTTCCTCTCTGTTTGGTGAACTGTCAAGACCTTGGCCCATAATGAGTTTCTTCAGCGGGTCTAGACTGTTAATATGAATTTGTACTGCCGTTATTTGAATAAATAACACATGAAAATTCTCATGAAATCACCAGTATTAGTCAGTAGATTTAATCTTGTACTCCTGCAAGATTGATTTTGTTTTGATGTTTCAATTGGCGCCCGGTAAAAGAGTCAGGTGTTTAGGTACAAGTTTCTGAGGCATTTACCTTATTTTCCAAACTTGGCTCAGATCAACTGTCACATGTCTCTATCCAATTGGGCAGTTTTTGAGGAAAACAGTCCCTGAATGAAGATGCTATGATTTAGGGAGCTTTGGACTTTTCTTGACCAATGTGATGCCTACCTCTGCCACAGTGGCATTTTTGTGCTCGAAGCTCGTTAAAAATGGTGTACTTTTGTAGACAAAGGGTTCTGTTTTTGAAGAAAATAAGTTTTGTAGTTTTGACGCTTGTTTTTCTTTTTCTTTATGTTTTGATTTCGGCCAATAATCATAGAATGACCTAATATATAAAGGAGAATATGCTTATTTTCTTCCATTTTCCTTAATGTTAGATTCTAACTTAAACAGCTGTAGTTTGTAGGGACAGGGACAGGTGCGAATCTATGGAGGAAGAACTGGGGGATTCTTCTCTTCCCAAATAACCCAAGTTGCTCTGAATTTCTGTCTTAGACAACTGCATTTCAAACTAAGACCCCTTGTGGCAAAGAAGAGTCGTTAACACAGGTCTCTTACATCTGCGGGGAACACATATTACAGATCCACAGACTCTTACACTTTAGGGCCATACTTGAATTTGCCAATGCTCCCCCTCCCCCATCTGATTTGAAACTGAGCAGTTCATTAGCAAATTTAACTATCGCCCGAAAAACTTGCTGTAAAAGAAAGAAATTATATTTACAGTTCGTGATTTGAATGTATTTGACTTGAGGGAGGCAATTGGCCATTGTTTACCTCTGTATCCGTACTTGTTGAAAACATAATTTGTTGTTTGAACTGCTTGCAAATAAATATATCTTTTGATATGAGTATAGTTTTTTTATCGAAATATGTCTGATTCTTTTTGGTTTGCATAGCTTTGGGGAAATAGCAGTAGCGGCAGCCTTTGGCACCCCTTTTAGAAGGCAACCATTATTGCATCAGGAGGTGGCAAATGCAATCATAGTCACTCCCTTCTCCATGCTTTATTGCCGGCTCTGCTGGGAGCCAAAATTTTGAGATCAAATGAAGAATGAGTACAAATAGTAGACATTAATGGAAAATGAACCAACACATACATAGTAACATTCTAAATTTTAAACTATACTATCAGGAAATCAGGACTTGATTCTTCAATTTTTTAATAATATTTAAAATTTTTGCATGTTTATTCAATATATTAAAAGTTTCATTGTAAGAATTCTTGGAAAGTTTTAAGTGATTGGTAGAACTATATGCTGCCAGCTGCCGCTCCTTTTCATGGCCTCCGCCTCCCTCATACTGTGCATGTGTTGCACTCTAGCTAGGATCAGCCCTACTCAAGACAATTGGTAAAGCTTACGAGTTTTAAGCACCATCCAGCAAAAATATTTTTTATACCTAAAAAAAGTCAAAAGTCAGAAGCAGAGAAATAATTTAATCAATTCAAATAGGCTTAACTGGAGCTAAACCCCCCCCCCCCTCCGCCGTAAATAAGTTTAACTTTGAAAAATATACCAAAATGAATTTAAGACAATTGTTCTAATTCCCAAACTGCATTTAGAGCCAAGTGCTTGCATGGAAAATAAAATTTTTTAACACTGTATCTAGGTTGAAAGAAGATACCTTTTTAAGTTACAAACATTCCTATATTTTTGTTTACTTTATATTTAGAGGGTTTTGCCCTTTACATTATGCATGTTCCAGTCTGCCAAGATAAAGTGTTATGGGGACTATAACGCATGGATCTTAGATTGCTGTCTCCTAATGTAGAGCTACATTTTGTTTCTCATTTTTCCAATAGATGGAAGCACATTATATAAAAGGATTGGTTAAATTACATGGTTATAAATGTTAAGGATTTCCTGCCAATTTTTATGATTTTTTCTTTTTCCCTCTCCCGAAATTTAGTCAGTTTTCCTGTAAAGCAATTTTTTTTTTTATTTTCCCCTCTGTTACAGTCAGTTCTCTATTTTGGAAATTTTTCAGTAAAATTCTAGAGTATTTTACAAAATTAGTACTTTTCATTAATTTTTTGTAATCTTTTGCTCATTCTTTTAGTGACCAGATTTTAATAACTGTAACATTGCGGTTTTAATGACGATCCGTTTATTTGAACTAAGGACTGGATAACTTAAACTTTTTTAATAACTGTATCACTTAAAAGAAAATATGGGTTTTATTGTCTTTGTATATTTAATGAATAAGGATTTTTTTTTCTCTTGTCGAAAATGATATTAACTTTTCTTTGGTTTTAAAATCATTCTTCTGAATGTTTGAGAATTTTATTTTCTGAACTCTTATGTCAGTAGGCTGGCAGGGATGCAGTATTGTAATATTGCAAAATTAAATGTTCTGTATAACATTTTGTCATGTAAAATTTCAGTAGTTTTGTTTGTTGTTAGTTCTGCGGAAAAAAAATTGTTTGAAATGTAAAATTTTATTTTAAAGTCTAACTGTGGGAATGTTTATTCTTCCCTTGAGACATTTTCTTTGATTATTCTGGCAATTTATGTGTGCATTTTAGACACAAGAGAACTTTAGATAGAACTGCATTGCATTTTATACTAAAGGGAAAGAAATACATATGAAATGTGCTAATTGCGATTGTAATTTAATAAATACAAATAGTACGGGAAGTTTCTTTACCGAAGATCTACAAAGTGTTTCGTATTGCAACATGCGATGTTTCCAAGAATTTGAAAAAAAAGTTAAAACTTGAATGTTTTTGAAAACTTGAAGCGCGTTGAGCTCTTTACTCCGTTTTTGCACCAGAAAGTAAGTGAAAAAACTGTGAAACAAACCTCTAAGTGGAAAAAAGATATGTTTTGCTGATTTTTTAGATATTTTATTGAGCACTACGCCAACATAGTCCAGTCAAATTAGGAAAAAATCTCGGAATGTGAGATAACAAGCTATAGACTCGCATAAACTTGCGTTTCGACATCCTAAATGGTGTCTCCAAAACCTACATACGGTACGGTGCGTGCGTCTATTAAAATCCAAAGTCAAAAGGTCACAAAAATCGATTTTTTTTTTGCACATTTTCGCAAATATATCGTTTCCTATGGGTGTTTTACTATTTGTATATATTATAAATATTGTAGAGGATTAAATTCCCTACAATTTTTGTATTGAAAATTTTTTTACACGTCGAATAGTTTTCGAGATGCAGGGCCGAGAGCATGCGGTTAAAGCATCATTCAAGGTCAACCGGTCAGAAAATACGATCTATAAAGTTTATTAATTGTTGATAAATACATAATTACAAATGATTTTCATTTCATATTAACTATTATATTTAATAATTACTTTACTTACGTATCTATCTTTTACTATGCAGGCCCGTCATTTCAAGTTTCAACAGGGGTGTGGGCAAAGGATCCAAACCACAATGCAATTTCATCGTAAAATATCAAAACCACGCCCACTTCTTTGTAAATAAATTGATTTCTGAAAGCCAGGGGGCAGGGCCGCGCCGTCCCAATGTGCAAAGCCGTGCGGTGCGCGGGGGTGCCAGAGCCTAAAAGGCGCCGAGCTCTACCGGCCAAAAAAAAAAAAAAAAAATTGAACTTCTTATTATTTCTAACTGGGACGGTGAAATTTTACTGCTCAATGAAAGATGCAATCCGTCTCATTGCCTACTCATAATGGAAAAATTATTGCCTTGTTGTGTCTAAACAAGCTATTCAAAAGTCTAATCTTTTAACTCGGAACGAAATCTCGAAATATCGACAACATTCTAGCAAAATCCGGAGTATTCTGTTCATTCATAACTTAAACAATCCATTCAAAAAAGTTCTAGCAATAAAAAGAAAAACCACTCCGAGCGAAAAATGTCTTCATGCTTATTAAAGTTAGGGCAAGTGTAAAAACTACAAAGTGTTACAGGGCCGGTATACAAATGATAAAAGTGATATTTTCAGATACTTTCGCAACATGTCGCCAGATAAAACCAAAACTAGTGAAAATGATGCAAGGCAGGAAAAACAACAACTATTTACAAGATTTGTAACAATGTTTAAAAAAAAGGAGGAATTCTTGATTAATGTTTTCTTTGTTATAAAATATCATTCCAAGCATTAATGATTGTGGAAATTAAAAAAAATAAATAAATTGCAAGAACTTATTATTTTAATTATCTTTTTCTTTATCGTCTTCAACGATAGGTCTTCCATGATTTCGAAGTCAAATGTTCTGTCTTCAGCGACATCGCTGTGATATGGTAAAGCATTGAGACAAGCTTGCCCATGGCACTGGCCACAACTAAAGAGCACTGCAACCCAGATTTTCTGCATCCACATCGCGAACCATAACCACTCTTGCACTTGCAGAATTTTGTGTTGAGCACTTCTTTTAGAGCTGGTGCTAAATTTGTCGTGATATGTTCCAGGAATTCGTATATTAATAAGCTTTTCTTTTTTACTTCGATTTAGTAAGATTTTTTCTTGCGTATTTGATACACTGTCATGTCGAAACATATATTGATGAAAATGGAGCAGTTCTTCTCAGCTGCTTCATTGCTGTAGTCTGAATATCCGTCAAATGCAACACTATTTTTTGGACTGCAATGCTTTTGTAAATACTTTACATATTTATGTAACCCATTAATGCCTAGCGTCCCTTTTTAAAGACGGTCCAAAAAGTGTCTGAATTGACCAAAAATGAACATTTCAACCAAATAATAGTGTTCGATTGTTACTTTGGTATTGTTTCAATTCAGTATTAACAGATTGCTGTAAATAACCATTGTAAAGTGTGTTCCGTAGCCGTGTAACCAGTATACAAAATATCTTTGGAAAAAAATGTGAGGCATTAATGGGTTAAAATAAAATCGTCTTTGTATGACAATATGACGCTAATGGACTTTGCTTTTAATGAAAACAATGTGACGTTCGTTATTGATAGCGGATTTCTTTCTGCATTGCGTTTTTCCTAAAGTTTTGATAAGTATCCACGTTCAAAAGGAAAAAACATTTGAAAAACTGACGAATTTGGATTAATTTGCATCACGCAGCAGCATTCGAAGAAACAAACTGTCCGATTCAAAGCTTATTTGAGAATGGAATTTAAAGCTTGTTAAAAAGCTGTATAACGCTTCAAAATCTGTGGACAGTATCGATCATCTTCGTTATGCACAAAACGTCAAGTCAACAAAATTAAATCGTGTTTATTATGAAGTTCAAACTTGGTTTGGGGATGATTTGAAACCACAGGAATGGGATTGGACAATGCGCAAAACGAATTCCTGGAACCTATCACGAGAAATTTAGCTCCTGCTCCAAAAAAAATTGCTCCACACAAAATTCTGTAATTGCAAGAGTGGTTATGGTTCGCAACGTGGATGCAGAAAATTTGAGTTACAGTGTTCTTTAGTTGTGGCCAGTGCAATGGGCAAGCTTGTCTCAATGCTTTACCATATCACAGCGATGTCAATGAAGACAGAACATTTGACTCCGAAATCATGGAAGACCTCTAGACAAATGTCGTTGAAGACGATAAACAAAAAGATAATTAAAATGATAAGTTCTTGCAATTTTTATTATTATTTTTTTAAATTTCCACAATCATTAATGCTTAGAATGATATTTTATAATAAAAATACTGATCAAGAACTGCTCGTTATTTTAAAACTTATTTATGGAGTTATTAATCTAAATTACATTAGAATTGAAATATAATTTAAGTATTTTACTACAATTCTATAACTGCACGGACAGTTAAGTGTTATTAAATAAATTGATACATAATAACAGGCTCGTCAGTTAGGGGGCAGGGGGGTCGGTTGCCCCCCCCCCCATTGGCTTTGAGAAATAAATTTATTTACAAAGAAGTAGGCGTAGTTTTTGATATTGTCCGACGAAATTGCATTGTGGTTTGGATCCTTTGCCCACCCCCTGATGAAACTTGAAATGACGGGCCTGCATAGTAAAAGATAGATACGTAAGTAAAATAATTATTAAATATAATATAATAGTTAATATGAAATAAAAATTATTAGTAATTATGTATTTATCAACAATTAATAGGGTGGGTCGGGGTAATTTGGGTATAAAAATGACCTACTTTGAGTTTAAAAAAAAATATATATATATATATATTTATTTCTTTTTCTTGTTTCATCTTAGCATTGTGACTTTCTAGAATAGTTTTTCACAAATTTCAAGTTAATAGATGCATTTGTATATTAATGGCTAATTAAGTTTCACTATACCTAAATTACCCCGTGGACGGGGGAATTTGGGTATAGTAATGGTTAGAGAGCAAAGCCTGGTTTTTAACAACTACCCTACTTAATTTTTTCAAACTTATGTTGAATGTAGGTATAATATAAATAATGAGATAGTATAAATACTAATTTTTATGAGTATTAAGACAAATTCTAGGTTACAAATAAAAAAATTCCAGGTTACAAATAAAACAAATTCTAGGTTATGTACAAAAAATTGCACAAAATGACTAATCAATTATGGAATGGGCAGTAGTTTTTTGTGAGAGAACATTCAAGCAAATTTAAAAAATCTTCCATTATAGTCTGGAACAGGAAATGTATCTGAAATCTGTCTCAACTTAACCCATTCAACATCATCCTCGTCCGGGAAAATGTAACGTTGACCGTCACCTTCACATTTCCTTAAAAATTTAACGCTATAACTTTCAAGACTTTCAGGGTCTTGGGCAATTATTTGCCCCTGAATTCTTTTTGAGATTTCACACATTCACTCTGGTAGTTTACTGAAACCCATGATCCTACATGGCTTGTAGAAGGCTGGGAAAGATTATCTTCACTTTTTACTTTTGTTTTCTCGAACTGACTCATCTTAAATAGTTTTTGTAGATTTTTTCTTTATTTTAACAGGTTTCTCTGAAAGTTCTTTGAATCTTATAGCTTTAGGCACAATAGTGGGCTTCTTTTTTCCCTTTTGTAGTCCATTAAAATAATCATTTGTCCTTCTGATTGGTAAATGAACGGTATGCCCAAATTACCCCGTGTTTTTAAATCATTAATTACATGAAAACTAATAGTGATAAATTTTTCAATTTAATGACAAATTAGAGTAGACATATGTAATGTATACATACCTGAATTTGAAAAACATAGAGTCACATGTTCATTCGCAACACTATTTGGAAGTAGTTGGTTCGCATTACACTGCCATCTTCAAAAAGTTTAATTTATTTTTTATCAATTTCAATAAAAGTGTTGGAAACATTTTTTCAGCATATTCTCATAGGTATGGAGGATGTTTATGACTGTGAATTTTTGTAGGTATCTCAAATGATTTTTTCATTTTATTCAATAAAATGTAATTTATACCCTAATTCCCCCGATTACCCAAATTACCCCGACCCACCCTAAACTTTATAGATAGTATTTTCTGACCGGTTGACCTTGAATGATGCTCTAACCGCATGCTCTCGGCGCTGTATCTCGAAAACTATTCAACGTGTAAAAAAATTTTCAATACAAAAGTTGTAGGGAATTTAATCCTCTACAATCTATATACATAAAAGACTACTTTTGTATCCGTATGTCCGGGGTAATCTTCCACACTACTGGACCGATTTTAACCATAATTTCACCGTAGATAGCTACAGTAACAAGGAGCAGGATAAGCTATAATTTATTTCTAAAAAACTTAGTTTTAAAAAGTTATTATGGAAAATAGTAAATTCACTTTAGTTTCCCCATTAAATGATTAAATTTTCAGTCCATTGTTGCAAAAATTTATTGCTTGGCAACAACAATATTAATAGTGATCATAATGAAAATGTGAACCAAGGCTTCACTGGAGTAAGTATGAAATTTATTGCTTTCTTAGGATTTTTAGATTCATCTGTGCCAATAATCGCTAACGAGACTAAATAAAAATATAATTGATTTTGGCAACAGTTAGAGAACAGAAAATGTTTATAGTCAAAAAATTTCTAAGTTAGGTACGTAAGATGTTTTCACCAATGTAGTCACAAGGATATAAACTAATGATGGGACGTATTTTACGTGTAATGTTTGGAAATACTTGACTCCAGTGCGATTGATTTTACAGGGTGTGTCAGACAAGGCCGTATCCAGAAAAAAATTTCGGGAGGGGCCCAGAGTTTCGCACATTGCCCAAAACACACATACATTTTTGTGTGTGCTATGAGTCTAATTTCTAGCTGCCCCCCCCCCCCCCACGATGTTTGATGTGTGTGTTTTTCATTTCTTTATTCTTATAATTTTCTTGAACTGACCTTTATTGGAAATGGAGAGATATGTAATGACAACTTTTTTAAATGGGGTAGAATATCCGTAATTTTAGGGGGTCCGGGGGTTTCTCCCCCGGGAAAATTTTTGAAAAAAAGTTTTAAAATTCTGCATTTTGAGGCCTTATATGGGGCAATCGGGACTTCAAAAACATGTTGGAAAAGTAGGCAAACAACAATCTCATAAATTTTCTGCATTCTTTTGCAAATTAAGATTAATCAAAGCTTAAAAAAATGTTTAGTTTATCAAACGATTAACATTAAGCGACAGAGAGAAAGGACAAGGGTGGAGAAAAGATTAACACATTATCACTTGCTTACATCGGTTTTCACTATAGTTACATAGTAGTTTTTGATCAGTTCTCCAACTCACCGACAGACACACAGCACTTGTTAGTAACGTAAAATAACCAATATTATAAAACACATAAAATTCTTTAAAAGAAATAGTGTAGAGATTCAAAAAATAATTAACGAGAGAGTAACATTCTGGCCATTTAGTTAATTCATATTTTAATTTTTTATAAGAAATAGGATTGAAGCACTTTTGAAGGAGTTTCAAAAAGGTATTTAATGATTTTCAAAGACTCTGGAACAGTTAAAATCCTTTAAAGTATTTCATTTGCACTTTCCAGTCTCTGACGTTTTAATAGTTGATTGGACAGTCTTACGAAATTGTTAAAACTTTGAAAGACACATCTTTTAAAAATTAAAAATAGATATTAAAAAATACTTATAACGTCGACAATTTCTTTTTCAATCACTAGTACTGCAGAAAACGAAAACGAATACATAGGTAGGATAATATTTTTTCTCGTGCTTAACATATTAATAAAAGAATCAATTACAAAGTAACTTCTAAAATACTGAATTAGATATTTAATGAATAGTCAGAAATGAAACATGCGAGTCACAAAAAATTATTTTTGAAAATATGCTACAAAAAATGCTGGAATATGATTTTTGCATTACGCAGAATATTTTTTTTAATCAAGGAGCTGAGTTTCGCTCAACTTGATGCCCACCTCCCCTCCATTTGTGTTAGAAACTTTAAAATTCAAGGTTTACAGCTATATTTAACAAAGTATTCAAGGTTTTTAAGCATTTGTAAATGGAATTTTTTTTAAGTAACTTTTGTCTAAGATTGGTGAGCGTCCAACAAAGCAGAGGGTCTGTGAACGTATCCGTTTTTGTGTGGTCTTGTTGAGATTAACATGTTTAGAAGTGTTTGAAAATCCCTCGAGGATTAATGCTTATAAATGGGGACCAAAAAAGTACCCTGTTAATTGAATCAGGGTGCTGAGAAGCAATCTCAGCCTAGTCGGAAACTCGGGGCCCGGCGATTAGGGGGTAAGAATCTGAGTGGTGTAAGTTTTATAAGTTTTATGAG
Source organism: Uloborus plumipes (assembly GCA_038373865.1). NCBI lineage: Eukaryota > Metazoa > Arthropoda > Arachnida > Araneae > Uloboridae > Uloborus > Uloborus plumipes. The sequence goes on from JAXGGA010018514.1 coordinate 19,827, forward strand.
GAGAGGGGGGACCGCCGATCAAACTGATAAGTAGCTTGCCTTGAGCCTGAATTGATTTGGGAAAGAGAGCTGGAAGTGCTAATGAGAGTCTTGTTTTCAAATTTGTTTTGCAGCTAATAAGAATTTGAATTGTCTTTTTTTTTTTTTTTTTTTGTACTTCTTCAAATTTTTACTCGTTTAATGGTTAAAAAGAAAAAATAATATAATTTTTTTTGCCATTTGAAATTTAAAAAAAAGAAAGTTTTTTTTTCTGTTTTACATTATAAAACATTTCGGGTTTCGGGGGGGGCTCGGGCCCGTCGGGCCCCCCCTCTGGATACGGCCTTGGTGTCAGAGAAACTTGCTGATTTTAATTGGCTGCTAATTAGCAAGGAGTGGTCAGAAAGGAGTGGGAAAAGTCTCATTTTAAAGAGAGGGTCCTGAAAATTTGTTATCTCATAGTTTAGTTGTCGCCATGCGTTGGACAAAGGAGCAACGAGCGTTCGCCGCCGAATCTTACTTTTCAAATAATCTTTCGGTGGTCTCCACTCAACGTGCCTTCCGAGCTCGGTTCAAAATTCAGCCCGTTGTTCCCATTCCTGGCTGGGAATCGACTGTTTTGTGGGTGAAAACATTCAGGGAAAGTGAGATTGTGGCAAACAGAGGCCCAGATCAACGGATTTCCAGAACCCTAGAAAACGTCGAAAAAGTGAGGGAGTCGTTTTTGCGCTCTCCCAGGCGTTCGGCGCGTAAACACGCTGCTGCTTTGGGGATTTTTGATTGGACACTGAGACGAATTCTTCACAACGAACTTCGTCCGTACAAATTTGCTGGTCTCCTTGAAAGGTGACGTACCGTGGCCGGCCCGCTCCTCCGATTTGACACTCTGTGACTATTTTTTATGGGAGTATCTCAAATCGATCGTTTACAACGACAAACCCCGGATCCTGCAACGCCTGGAAAACAACATCCGGCTTGCTATCACCAACATCCCATCAGTTGATATGCTCGAAAGAGTAACAAATCTAGGGTACATGAGTGCATCATTAACAGGGGCCGCCATTATTCCCGATGTAGTTTTTAAATCTAACTTCTATAAAAATTCAGAATGGGTACCATATCTTATAAAAAGTAGTAAACTGATACATGGTGTACTTTTCCCTTAGTTGACTTTTCAAGTCTGCAAGTTTCTCCGCCGCACCCTGTACCAAGCTTATAACATTTCCGATTTACCTAAACATTATTTGTAGCTTGCATTTGTATTTAAGGTGTGTAATAGTTTGTGTTTTTTAGTTTGTCTAGTCAGAAAAAATTGCCATTGTTTACAGAAGTAGCCATTGTGTGTACAGATATGCACTTTAATGTTGAAAAATTCATGAACGAGTGTCACTAAAACACCATACCCGGCCGAAACCCGGGCAGGGCCGGGTACCCGGCTAGTATTTATAACATATACAAATAATAAAAAACCCATAGGAAACGATATATTAGCGAAATTGTGCAAAAAAAAATCGATTTTTGTGACCTGTTTGACCTTGGATTTTAATAGACGCACACACCCTACCCCATGTAGGTTTTGAGACACCGGTTAGGTTACCGAAATGAAAGTTTATACGAGTTTATAGCTTGTTATCTCACATTCCGAGATTCTTGCCTAATTTCGCCTAATTTGACTGGACTAACAAGTATCCCTCCTCGGTACAAATGTTCAAGTTCATGCTTTTGAATCTTTCACCTTTCTGGCCCTTCAAAGGAATGTTTTTGTAATGCTCCCTTCCCCTTCCAAATAAAATAATTCACATGAAACTAGTTATATGTGGGATTCAGGGCTTCATTTTACTTAAGAATCAGCAATAATAGTGTTGGAAACATTTTGAATTTTTTTATGCCTAGGGATACTGTTTCGGATTGTTTGAAACTTAAAAAATGAATTTGTTTTGATTTCTTTTATCCTCTTATTTTCTTTTATTTTTAACCTTAGACGCAATAAGGTAGGGTTTATAAGTTTAGCCTGGCTGTGTATCTGTCGATTTACGTGTCTCTCTGTGACACTCCAGCGCCTAAACGAATGGACCGATTTTGAAAAAAAAAAAAAAAAAAAAGAGTTGATCGAGAGTTCTTAGCAGGTTGCG
>JAXGGA010018515.1:0-21935 GCA_038373865.1 Uloborus plumipes
GTACTCTGTTACTCAAGGAAAATATCTAAGCAAACTTGTATGTAGAGAAAGCCCAGATCAGACACATCTGCTTATTAGGTTTTAGTGCCTGTCAATTTAATGTTTTTGAAATATCTTTTAAATAAAACGCACTTGGCAAGCACATGGGAAATAATTTCTAGGCAGCCATATCTTACTTTATTTGAAAAAAATCTCTGGTGGTACCATGTAATAACATTATTTGTATGATGAAAATTTGTATGCTGATTTTTGTGGAACTCCTTGTAAAAAAAAAAAAATGTTTGTATTTATATTTTTTTTTTGGTAGAGAGAAAAATAAAACTTAATTTAGTCTCAGTGGCATTGTTTGGTATATTTTTTTCTCAAGAGTTTACATTCAAAAATTGGGGGAGGAGGGGTAGAGATAAGAGAAGAGAGACAAAAAAAAAAAAAAAACCCAGAGAGTATTGACTAAACTTCTTGGTTACTGTTCTTGGTCATGCGTTAGTTCAGACTTGAGTGAACTGAAAGAATAAAACAGGGTTTTGTTCTTTAATTATCTCAATTACGGTTGAACGCTTTTCTTCATGATTATCAAGCATGTGATTCAATTTATGATTAGTCAAGAGGAAAGTAAAGTGATTTATCTCTGATTTGTGTAGATGGCTAAGAGGAAACAACTTTTCAAGTATGTCAAAAAAAAAGTAAATGTTGATATTTGAATTTGGTGTTATATGTGCCTTTTTTTCTTTAATTCTATTTATTTTTTTATGTTGCTTTTCTAATTTTATGTAATAATGAAACTAAAAAAAGACGGCTTTTTAGGCAGAAAAAATCATGTTTCTATGGCTCATTCAATAATAGTTTTTTCGAGTTTAATTAGCTGGATACGCGTAATAAGTAAGCATTTAAAACATAATAAACGTTTGTTATTACAGTTTCCATTTTGCAGTTCTAAAATCTGGAAAAATATTGTCGTTCACAAAAGAGTAAAGAAAATAAATGAATATTAAAAATATTGATTTTGCTTATTTTAAAAGGCACGCTCTAATTTATTAACCAACTACTTTATTGATTGAAAACATATTTTACTTAATTATCAACTTAATTTACATTTATTCACATGAACAAATTTATTTGCTATTTCTGGTTCTATTTCTATTACTAGCAATCTTATCGCATTATCTATGTCAATACTTATCTTTTCTGTAAGCATTTATTAATATAACACATTCATTAACTTTCAGAGTATTTTTCAATCTTTATCTATATTACTAATACTAGTTAAGGATTCCGGGCTGTTGTGCCGTGGTCTGAATGGCTTTAATCCATACGTTTCGATCGCAACTGCGGCGGTCATCTTCAGTGGGTGTCGTTGATTAATTTGGCGACTGATGCGAAATTTCGAACTGCAATTTAAAATCATGCAGCAGTTCGAAATTTCGCATCAGTCGCCAAATTAATCAACGACACCCAATGAAGATGACCGCCGCAGTTGCGATCGAAACGTATGGATTAAAACCATTCAGACCACGGCACAACAGCCCGGAATCCTTAACTAGTTTTTACTCCGGCCGTGAAAGCCTTCATTCTTACATATATTACTAATAATAATTTCAGGAAAACATTTTCTGTTAACTCTATTATTTTCAATCTGAATAAATGTATCTACGTTCTTTTTATACTTTTCTATCTATCTTGGTCCCAATATGCACATATTTCTTAACATACCTGTGTTTGTAATTTAGCTGTATATTTATCCCTACACTTATTTTTTATGTTTACATCTCTTTACTGATCCATATACAGGGTGTTCCAAGTTAAACGTCATGACCTTTATTTCCTCAACCGTTCGTCCTAGATGTATACTTCTATTTGCAAAATTGCTCGAAATGAGGAGGAGAGTTAAGATATGGAAAGTTTGAAGCGAAAAAATAATTGGTTAAGAAATAAAAAAAATAACTTTTTATAGGGGCTCCGGGCCCCCAAACTTATATTTAGAGGAATAATCTCCATTGAAAAATAATACTAACACAAAAAAATGACATTTGTGCGATCAAAATCCATGGAGAAATGAAACATGAAACCTAATGACTTATACCACTTTACACTAGCGTTATTTTAAGTGATTTTGGAGGCTATATACACGCGAAATTTGCACCATTCAGAGTTCTTTAATAACAAAATATTCTTTATTTCCTTAAAATATATTGAACTGTAAAAGTTATTTAACATGGGAATTAAAATACGAAAAATATTGAATAAGATCGTGTGTTTAATATCTTTGTGTAAAATTGTATAATAATTTGCCTTGTCTTGTTTTGTTTTGTAGTCTTGTATCATCTGTATTTATTTTTGAATACAATGAGAAGCGAATGTTTTCTGACATGGACGAAACAAATTTCATTATCGTCCCTAATCTAAAAGTTCGTTATTCCTCTGGCAGGGCGAAAACTTTCGTTTGTCAATTTGTTTACGGGCCCTGCGCATTTAAAACTGGAATATCTCCGCAAATTTTGATCACACAAATGTCATTTTTTTGTGTTAGTATTATTTTTCAATGGAGATTCTTTCCCTAAACATAAGTTTGGGGACCCGGAATCCCTATAAAAAGTTAAATTTCGTATTTTTTGACTGAGTTATATTTTCGCTTCAAACTTTCAATATTTTGACTCTCTACCTCATTTTGAGAAAATTTGCAAGTGGAAGTATGCATCTAGGACGAACGGTTGAGGAATTAGAGGTCATGACAGTTGACTTGGAACACCCTGTATGTTTGTATAACGCTATTAAATCGTACAGAATCTTACGCTGTACATACAAGTGTCGATTCGCAGTGCAATGTTTCAGAAAAAACGTTGTTAAAAACATTATTTTTGTATATTTTTTGTCGAAATATGTGTGTTTTATATTTTTTAATAAGTAGCATATGAGGGATTTTTTTATGTACATCATGGGCTTTTTTAAAGAGCTGAAAAAACACGTGCAGCTTAACACGTGCAGCTAATTTTTTTTCTTCCTTTTCTCGAAAAACGTACTTTTAACAAGGTTACTTTTAAGTATAAATTTCAATGAATTACAAATATATTGTAAGTTACATAATAAAACTTCATGAACATTATTTTCGTACCCTGTCTCATAATGTTAAATACATTTACGAATACACCATCTAATGCGACACTGAAATACATGAGTGAAAAAATGTAAGGTTATGTATAATTCCTAAAGATGCCCTGAAAGCAAATGTCCAGTAACCAGATGCGGACGAAATATTACTAAGATAATTTTTGTATAGTTTATAGGATGAAAGAAAATACTTGCCCTCGGAGAAAAAACTTTTCCTCTTCATAAAATTTCTTTTCCTTCTCGTGAAGCTTTCTCCCAGTATAGAAAATAAAGTTATACGTACTCTTCATGCATACAGAAAACGTTTACTTCAGCGTGTTCTTTCTTACTTAACTTTTCCCATATTATTACTTCTTTATAAATATTTGATGCTCTTTCTAAGATTTTGAACTACAAAGAAATAATCATTTCTAAATAATTACTTAAGAAGTAATCCTGCCCTAGAAGGCTCAAAAAATCAATATTTTGGGGATTTTTTTTTTAGGATATAAAAAAAAAAGCAATTCTATCACCTTTTTTTTTTTTACATGCGTGAACATAAAGAAAAAATAAAGAAAAATATTCACATGCAACCGATTTTTTTTTTGCAGGTTCGTGCAACTGCTGTTTTCAATCCGCAGGACAGATGGATCTTGTAATTTTCATCTGGAACGAAAAAAAAAAAATCAATCTTTACACATTAAGCCTAAGGAAAAAAATCTAAATTTTAGATTGTTGTAAGTAATGTTTAGTTTGTATAAAAGAAACATACATGCAAATTAAAATAGGGTTTAGTTTTTGTTTCAGATGAAAATTGCTTTTTTTTTCATCCTAAAAAATCGCCCCACGAAATGGATTTTTTGATCCTTCTAAGCAGGATCCTCTAAAATTAATGCCATGCAAAAATTTAGAACTAAGCACATCAGTGAAATCTGAACGATTTCAACCTCCACTTCACTTTTAATTCGTTGTTAAAAGAAATCTACATATAAATAGTGACAATAAGTACATCTAATCAGCAATATCTCTGAGTAGAATTAAACGGCGATTGGAAGATAGCCCGACCAATTAATAAATGTCCGCATTTGTCAACAACAAATTCAGCAACATTTATCAATAACCATGAAGCCAATAAGAGAGGAGAATGTTTGTTTCGTCTTTTCGGCAAGTCTCAAGGATTGTTTTTTCTCTTGCTGCAGTCCAGATAAGCGAATCTGCAAGAAGAAAATATTATTATCTACTAGGAAAATAAGATCATTATAATACTAAGTACCGAAAGGTCACAACACATATAATCTTAATACGACAAAGTTTATTTGCAGAGCAATTAAACATATTTTTACAGTCAAGCCCGCTTATTAGAGTATCGGTTAAAAGAATATCCCGCTTAATATAACGCACCAAACCGAGTAAATGTATTTTTTGATCCCGGATAATGGAATATCCCTCTTATTATGCAAAATCGCTATTCCATTAAGCGGGTTGGCAGTATATTATGTTATACAGGGTGTCCACTCCTATCGTGGCCTAATAGCTACTTTCTAATCCGTTAGAGATAAGCATATGGTTCATTTAGGAAAAAAACTCCAAATTACGAAAGGAATTTTGGGTCTATTCAATGTTTTTCAAAAAATCAAATTTTGAAAGAGTTACGAAATTTAAATTTTTATACAGCCCCCCAGGTCTATCAATCATATTTAGTAAAACATTCTTGACACTGTAACGTTTAAAACTTTGAAAAAAATCACTGTTCTACGACAAAAATTGACCGAGTAATGACGTTTTGAAAAATCAAGATTTTGAAGGATTTAGCATACGGTCCCTTAAGCAATCTCTCGATGACGTCATGAAATAATGCAAAATCTTGATTTTTCAAAACGTCATAACTCGGTCAATTTTTGTGGTAGAACAGTGATTTTTTTTAGTTTTAAACGTTAGAGTGTCAAAAATGTTTTATTAAACATGATTGATAGGACTGGGGGACTGTGTAAAAATTTAAATTTCGTAACTCTTTCAAAATTTTATTTTTTGAAAAACATTGAATCGACCCAAAATTCCTTTTGCAATTTGGAGATTTTTTCCTAAATAAACTATATGCTTATCTCTAACGGTTCAGAAATTAGCTATTGGGCCACGATAGGAGTGGACACCCTGTATGTACCTATTTTATTTTTCAAGATACGCGTAGTATTACGGCAGAAATAAATAAAGGAATGCAAGTTTGAAGGGTATAAACACAAGAGGAGCTCAGTTCAAACATAAAGTATGCTCCCATCGAAAAGTTTTACACTAGGTGGCCAAAAGTATCCGGACACTTTAAAAAATTCACATTTTTACATATAGCTCGAGAAATAAGTTATCAATTGTTCTTTAACTTTAGTCATACAAAATATAGGCTTCACCGACCATTTCCAAGTTGAAATTAAATTACCCTTGCATTTGGGGGACGACAAGAAGGGGGTTGAAAGAAAAACCGCTTTTTGACCATAACTCTTCGAAAATAGCTCGGAATAAGCTATCAATTTCAGTAATTAATTAGCATACTATGTATAATTACTGTACAAATGTTTATGAACGTACCACTCTTACTTCTGAAGATATGAAACATTTTTAAAAAACGGCAATTTTATTTGAAGGGTTTTTGCTCATAACACGCAGAGTTTTTGATCAAACCTTATCACAACTTCAGGAAAGATGACAAAATACAAGAGAAAGAACATACTAAAACGGTAAATAAAAATATTAAAAATTCGATGAGATATGAACGTTAAAATGAAATAATTTTTTACGGCGCATGCGCGAACGACAGAAATTTATAAATACAAAAATATTGTAGCCTGATTTATTCTGCATCTTATAAAAAAAGTTCCAGTTGAATATCACGAAAAATGAAAAAGATATCAGCGATGTAGTGAGCTGTATTTCATTCATTCGCAGGCAATACATAAATAGCGAGGGTCTGTCCACAAAGAGCTATTTTTAAATTAAAGGTTATTGCGTCGTCGTTCAAAACCAACGTTTCAGAGGGTGTCCGGATACTTTTGGAAACCTACGTATAAGGTCTTTTTGGCCGAACAGACGAAATGTGACGACAATGCCGAATATAAACTTTCAAACTGTATACAATTTAACATTGAAAAAAAATGATCGATTGTCACCACACTATTTGTGGACAACCCCTAGCTATTTATGTATTGTCTGCGAATGAATGAAATACAGCTTACTAGATCGCTGATATCTTTTTCATTTTTCATGATATTCAACTGGAACTTTTTTTATAAGATGCAGTGGGCAATTCCACGAAAAGTGGTCCTAACACACCAAAATTTTTTCCCCCCATAATACAAAAACAAACCTTATTTTTTGACAAAAAAATATCTACTCTTTTCGATTCCAGCATCAATTTTAAGATAAAATTTTTCTTTCCTCATATTTTAGCCTTGTTTAATAACATTGAGACAAATTTTTAAAAAAATGCATTATTAGTGAAAAAATGTCAGAGATTTTTTTTCATTTAATAATCAATTTTTTTCTGGAAAAACTATCAAATATCATGAACGTAGATCCTTTAGTATGATTATATCTCCTATTTTTTGTAATAAAGTGTTTCATAAGTTTTTAACCCCTCAAAATATGCAGGTTACTTTTTTTTTGGTCACACACGTAAGGCAAAAGATAGAAAAGTTTCCCCCCAAGGTCTAATTAGGGGACTAAAAGAAAACTATCTCATATCATAAATTAACTTGATACATAACACCTGTAACCTGACGTACATCTTCATCCATTCGGCAGAAACGTTTTAACCAGGCTCTTTAAAAGCTGTCACACACGTAAGACTTTTGAATGGTTTACCTTAACCCTTCACTGCACGGTGTGCCAGATCTGGCACAAACCAAATAAACCCTCATATATTCCAATGACTTTTTAAATGCAGTTAAACTGAGTTTTACGCCCCTTCTGGAACATTGCTATAACAGTTTAGTGTGATGTTTATGTACTAGTTAGTTGCACTAGTCTAGGTATTACAGTTCTTTCTTTTGAAAAAAAAAGAGTGTCTGCATTTCCGTTAGAAGTGTGTTTAGTCATTATTTCCTTTGTTCTAAAAATGTTTTAATACACATAGTGGCAAATTTGTTTGTACCACTTATGGCACAAAACACATTGTAGATTATTACACTTATCGGTATACAAAGCATATGCTACGTGCTTTGTGCCATATGTAGAACAAACAATTAAAACATCATTTTTGGTGCACCTTTTGAAGATTAAATTTTTTCTTCATTTTTCCTGAACTCAGAGTTATTAAAAGGTAACATATGACTTTTTTCATGAAAATATAAAAATCGTGCAGTGAAGGGTTAAGAGTCAGGTCTTTGTTTGAGAAACTTTCCCAGGAACCGATTTTTTTAATTTAATTTTTTTTTGTTAATCTCCTCTGATTACATGTAACATGTTATATAAATAAATTATAAAATAACCTATATATAATTCGTATACAAATGAGAATTAATTTCGTCTTCATTCTTTATTTTGTGAACACATCTTTGCAATTTAATTATTTACTAGCGGCAATGTCCAGCAAAATCAGATCTTTCGTTTAGGGCAAAAAATCAAATATTAAACAAGTGGTTCCGTCCGGAACTGAACGAGCCTACTTTCCCGTTTGCCAATTTCAAATTTCAAATTTGGTAAAATATTCATCCGAAAGATAATGGGTACGTGGGGGGTGGGGGGCAATTCGAAAAGTCAAACATGAGAATTAATTGTCCTCGCCGAGATCTTTCTAACAAAAAAAAGTTTGTTCAAATCAGACTGTTTAACTCAAAAGTAATTAGCGGGAGACCAGTTGTTTGAGCGGTCCAAAGTTGAACAAAAAAGGGCTCAAACCAAAATATTAAATGTGAGAATTATTTGTCCTCGCCGAGATTATTAGAACAAAAGAAAAAAAAATGTTCAAATCGAATTGTTTACTCAAAAGTTGTTAACGGGGGACAGGTTGCTTGAACGGTTCAAAGTTGAACGAAAAATTGTTCAAATCTGAAAGTCAAATATGAGAATGAGGTCTCCTCGCCGAGATCTTTCGAACAAAAAAAAGTTTGTTCAAATCGGACTGCTCACTCAAAAAATATTAGAAGAGGGGGGCGGGGGAGGGGGAGGGGGGAGGGGGTAGAGACAGACAGACACATATATAATGCTGATAGCTATAATTATGAGTTGTGGAAGTTGAATTGACTTTAAAATGAAGACATGCTGCACGCGGTCACACACGTAAGGCTCTAGTGTCACACACGTAAGGAATATTAAAAATTTTTTATTGCTACTCTACGAAGTTTAGAAAAAAAAGAATATGTGGAATACTTACTTAGTATACTTAGACACATGCACAAAAATCACCGTTCATTTATCTTTTAAAACTTCACAGGAAAGTACACAATAATATCAGGTATAGCTTATTTTCAGATTTTCCGAGTCACACACGTAACTCTGTATTTAAAATTTTAATTCAAATGTGTCTTATGAAAAAAATAACGCCGCATTACAACTTTTGCATATCTTCTGTTACTCCAATAGCAACCACTAAGAAATATATAAAAAATATCGTCCTGGTTTTTAGTATTATTTGCAAAGAAATGGCGTCAAAAAGTCACACACGTAAGGCTGGAATGGCCCCAGTATAAATCAGGCTACAATAATTTTGTAGTTATAAATTACTGTCGTTCGCGCATGCGCCGTGAAAAATTCTTTCCTTTTAACGTTTATATCTCATCGAATTTTTAATATTTTTATTTACCGTTTTAGTATGTTCTTTCTCTTGTATTTTGTCATCTTTCCTGAAGTTGTGATAAGGTTTGATCAAAAACTCTGCGTGTTATGAGCAAAAACCCTTCAAATAAAATTGCCGTTTTTTTCAAAAATGTTTCATATCTTCAGAAGTAAGAGTGGTACGTTCATAAAAATTTGTACAGTAATTATACATAGTATGCTAATTAATTACTGAAATTGATAGCTTATTCCGAGCTATTTTCGAAGAGTTATGGTCAAAAAGCGGTTTTTCTTTCAACCCCCTTCTTGTCGTCCCCCAAATGCAAGGGTAATTTAATTTCAACTTGGAAATGTTCGGTGAAGTCTATATTTTGTATGACTAAAATTAAAGAACAATTGATAACTTATTTCTCGAGCTATATGTAAAAATGTGAATTTTTGAAAGTGTCCGGATACTTTTGGCCACCTAGTGTATAAGTCACACTGTGTAGCTGCTCCTACCAGGAATACGAGTGCCATATCTTGCTCTAAAACATATTATTATTATTTTTTTAATAAGTGGCAGTAGTTACCTCCAAATTTTGCCTGTTACATGAACTTCCTTTAATGTGTTTCATATTCTACCCAATACTAGGGAATAAATATTTATATCCACTAATTTCTGACTGCTTTCGTAAAAGTGCAAATTATCCTTTTACATAGCAACAAAATTCAAAAACATCGCTAATACTTTCGCAGTAATGATCTAAAGGAGTTCCTAGTATTTTTTTTTCCAAAGATACGCTGAATGTATGAATAAATTAATTAAAAGTTTCAAGTAGCTGTATGTGATAATGTAATTTCATATGCATAATGCAATAGCTGTTTGTTACGTAGGAGGTTTGAAAAGGTATCACAGTTTTTCCAAATAAATTATTATTAATTATGATGGAAGTAAACACCTGAGGTTTTGCCCTTATTGAAAACTTTCTCAGTGTTTCACTATTTTGGTTAAAATTGTAATATAAATATTTAGTTCTTTAAAAAAACATAAGTTAAGTGATAGTTACATCGAAAGTTATACTGAAATGGAAGCCTGTTTTTCGGTTAATGCTTACTTTTTGAGGCCATAGAAACATAAAAAAAGTCATGCAATAAATTTAAAACCCCCGAAAGCATAAATCTAAAATTTTATTTTTAATGTACTTTTTATTTTTCTACTTGTTAAAATTATTTGTACCCTATAATAGATTTTAATTTTCAGAGAAGCTTACATAAGCATTATTTCTCTATTCCTTTCATTTTATGTATGTCCTGGATTTTTCGACATTTTAATTTCCTTTGCTCTTTTCCAGATTGCTGGTTGGACGAATCTACTTAATATTTATTTATTCTACAAGTCATATTCACGATTGTAAAAGTAAGATAGTCTTGCAGTAAACAAAATTATTATTATTATTATTATTTTATTATCAACAGTATTATTAGTAGTAGCAGTAGTAGTAATAGCAGTAGTATTTTGTAGTGATTTGAAAAATGAAACAAATATCATAATATCATTACCGAATACAAAATACATTTAAAAAATTATATATTGAACAACTCTGTTCACAGAAAAAAAAAATAGTCATTGGTCAAAAATGTATTCGATCATGCAAGAGAAAAAAAAAGGTGATGAGTTTTTTAATGCATTAGAGTTTAAGGGTAATAATATTATTTTATTAATATGTAACTACTTTTCAAAAAACTGCAAGATAATACAAAACAGGTTTTGCTGTTTTATATATGTAATTGTAAACAATTTCAACGGTAACCTTATTGTTAGTGAAACTTAAATACATGTCATTATTAGTTGTATCACGTTAGTTGTATCACGTACAGAATATATGATGTTCCTTGAAATTGCCAATGGGCAAAACATAATCCTGGAAATGCATATAAATTTTGCTTCTTATTAACTGCGCATGAGGATTTCTTCCAATTTTAAGTATTTTGCATTTAAGTATGTCTTCGACTGAATATGCCAGATCATTTAACTTCGATGTTATAGTTCTTTCGAATTTGTCTTTAAGGACATCATTTATTTTCTAGGCACGTGTTTGGAGAAGATCAAACTATTTGCCTTCACAACACGTAAATCGTATTGAACTTCTTAATGAAGCGAATTGCTCTTCTTGTCTGCGGTTGATAGTGACAAGCTTAAACAAGAACTAACCGAGGGATTTTCCAGATGTCAGCAGAAAAAAAAAGATACATTTGTACGTTTCAGGTTTAAGACTACTGAATAATTATATTTCGTGATTGTTCACCAAAAGTTTAAAGATTTAAACTTGCAGTTTTCATTAGGTATTTAAGTTTTAAAAGCAGGATGTTGATTTTTAATTCGTTTGGTAGTCTAGTTTGCATAATTAGCGCACATTGTTTCACGGTACTTTGTTATACAGGGTGTCCACTCCAATCGTGGACCAATAGCTAATTTCTAAACCGTTAGAGATAAGCATATAGTTTATTTGGGAAAAAATCTCCAAATTATGAAAGGATTTTTGTGTCTATTCAATGTTTTTCAAAAAATCAAATTTTGAAAGAGTTACGAAATTTAAATTTTTATACAGCCCCCCAGTCCTATCAATCATATTTAGTAAAACATTCTTGACACTGTAACGTTTAAAACTAAAAAAAAATCACTCTTCCACCACAAAAATTGACCGAGTTATGACGTTTTGAAAAATCAAGATTTCGCATTGTTTCATGACGTCATCGAGATCTCGCTTAAGGGACCGTATGCGAAATCCTTCAAAATCTTGATTTTTCAAAACGTCATAACTCGGTCAATTTTTGTGGTAAAAGAGTGATTTTTTTTTAGTTTTAAACGTTACAGTGTCAAGAATGTTTTACTAAATACGATTGATAGGACTGGGGGGCTGTATAAAAATTTAAATTTCGTAACTCTTTCAAAATTTGATTTTTTGAAAAACATTGAATAGATACAAAAATCCTTTCATAATTTGGAGATTTTTTCCCAAATAAACTATATGCTTATCTCTAACGGTTTAGAAATTAGCTATTGGTCCACGATTGGAGTGGACACCCTGTATACTGGAAAATTCCATTTTTTTGACTAAGTTTCGATTACTCATGTTATGTTTAGAGAATAAGATAAATAAACTATTTTATTTAGTGTTTAACTTATCTGGTTCATATTTGAGTGATCTTGGTTTTTTAACGAAAGCTGTTTCTGTCATAAAAATATTGTTTAAAACGCTAACAGAATCTTGCTTATGACAACAAATTCAACCCCTTCGAGAACACGTTACGTCATTCCTTCTAAAAGGTGTGATATCAGTCGCACACGTGTTAGTTTGGAAATATTAACTTGTTTAATGAGCGGTAGCTGTATGCAAATGTGGCTTGAGGATATAAACACTTAATGTCTTTCATGAGAGTTAGCTTTTCAAAGCCTGGGGCGCGGGTTCAAGTCCCGCCTATTTCATGGGTTCATAGACTTCATTTCTGTGTGTTGCAAATGTTTTTTGTTGTTGTGTAATATGCATCTCTAACTTTCGGAAATATTGTACTATTACTGCCAAGATATAAGCCATTCTGTGTGGGTTAGGCGAAGACCTCTAAATCACCATATAAAAAGATCAAATTAATTGAATCGGTAAGTGCAAAAACAACGTCAGTCAAGAATTTCAAATGTTTCAGGAGAGAGAAAAAACGTCATAACTCCTCCAAATGTTCAAATAATTGAACAAGTCCTTTTTTTCCCCGCATCATAACATGCATTTATGTTGCTATCATGCAAGAACTACATAGATTCAATCTAAATCGGGGCTCAGGAAAATTTGAAATGTAATTAGGACTGATGTTGTTTTTGCACTCAATAGACTTTTAGACTTGGGGAAAAACATTAAAAATTTACATACACTTAAAACATCATACATTAAAAATTTATATTTATTTATGATTTCATCAGGTATAAAGTAGCTCTTGCTTTATTATTGTGACACATGACTTCAAAAAAATTATTAAGCTCTAAGAACAGATCAGTTTTACTCATACATCGTTGAAGAAAATTACAAAATCAAAAGAAATAAAGAACTTCAAAACTTTACAGTATAAGGAAAATGGGTTATAAACAACAGTGGATGGTTATTACAAAAATTGAAAAACGATTGCTGAATCTACACCAATAAAAGAGGAACAAAAAATATGGGTATGTACATCTCTTACTCTCTGCCATCATGTGAAGTCTTTGATCAGGTAAATAGTTCATCACAAAAAAGTATCAGGAATACATACAATCACCTTCTTGATATTTTCCATTTTATTTATGTTGATTGAAACGTGCCCTGAAGGATAGGTATGGCTTGGAGCAAAAGGTACTTTTCGGGAAGTAAACTTCAGCAGCTTAGCAAGATCCAATCAAAGAAAGTATGTCCCGCGATAACCCATTTTCCCTTAAATCTATGGGGAAACTCCTTGTATCGAGTGGGGGTAAAGTTACATTTTTCTTTCTGCACATTTTCCCCTTGCCATTCTCTGTTTAAGCATTTTTTTCTTTTTTTGTATAAATCCTTCCACCAATCATCAAATTTGTTTATGTCCAAGGAGATCAGCTTGGTGACTTGAAAGCTGTTACTTGTCTGAGCACACAACTCTTCATATTAATCAGGTTAGTGGGGTGCAGCGAAGGGGAGAAAAGGACACAATCCCATAGACTTTGGTTTAAACAATGCTGAAAATCTAATACAGTAGTCTTTTACTCGAGAAAATATTGTTTTGATCACCCCCCCCCCCCCAAGAAAATTCTGACTGCATTAGTGCTTTAGGTGTGTAAATTCGATCATGTTTTCGTATCGTTCTCTTAATAGTACCGAAATATGATCGTTGGGAACGAATGCACTCCCTTAGAAAGTCATGCTTGTTCTAGCGTTGAGTGCATAAACAACGTCAGTCACTGGACTCACGTTGTTTCTGCGCTCAACGTTCAAAAGGGAGGCACCGTAACTTTGGAACTACTAGCCTGATTGACGCGATTTTTGCTGTCAACACGCATCTTGCCTTCCAGAGCTTGTTTCCATGAAAAACGAATTTTTTAATTTTTTTGACAGAAGTGATTCAATTACTGTTTACTGTTTTTGACATCTATTTACTATTTTGAAAATAGCCAAATACATTCTGGATGACTAACCTTTGCAAACACGGTGACTGACTGACAGTAATGCAACTTACAAGTCAAGAAATGCAAAACCAATAGTGGTTTACAAAAACTCACTGTAAGTATGCTTTTTTATTGCCTTGATACTAATGTTCAATCGATGGATCAGAGATGGCTTAGATGCAGTCATCTGGACTATCTTGCACTCTACCTTTCCGAATTTGTTGTGTACATTATTTAATACATGTTTGAATCTCAATCACTTTCCCACCATTTTTTAAGGAAGGTGTATTGATTCTTTTTCTAAAGGAGGGCAAAGACCCTAGCGACTTTTCCTCATATCGACCTATTGTTCTCCTGCCAACTATATCAAAGATTTTGGAGAAGGTGATGCTTTTTCGGCTTCAGAGTCATTTAGCTTTAAATGGTTATCATCATCCAAATCAGTTCGGCTTTACTCCTCGGCGGTCGACTGAGCACGCCCTAGCCAATTTTTATAAAAATCTTCAACATGGCATTCACTCCAATGACTTGATGGTGGCAATTTCGGTTGACATTGTATCGGCCTTTGATAACCTGCCTTGGCATATAATCCAACGTTATCTTAGTTTAACAAATTGGGATCCAGCCCTCGTACAGCTTTATGCAAGCTTTCTCTCAAACAGGCAAATTTTTATTTCATCTTCATCTGGTTATTTCACCACTCCGCAGTATAAGGGTTGTCCGCAGGGTTCTTGTAGCGGCCCCGAGCTTTGGAACTTGGTAGCAGCATCGCTTCTATCAGCTCCTTGGCCGGACCACACCAGGATTCAAGCTTTTGCTGACGATTTTCTTATTTTAGTGTATGCACAAACTTTAGATCAGCTTCAAGCGAATGCTAGGGAATCATTACGTATTCTTCATAATTGGCTTTTGGAACATGAACTAAAGGCTTCTAAAGAGAAGACCAGGGCTTTAGTATTGAAGGTCCCTCGTGATCTGGTCCGCTCCGCTTCCCTTTTATTCGGAGACTATTTTATAAAACGAACCAAAGTCCTAAAATATCTTGGAGTCAAATTTACACAAAAACGAACTTGGGATGGACATATTGATTGGATACGCCAGAAAAGTACCTACAAACAAAGCTGCCTCCAAAGAATTGCTGGGGGAAATTGGGGAATAAAAATGCATCATCGTCGATTAATATATCGACAAGTGATTGAGACTTCAATTCTGTATGCTGCTGGTTTGTGGGGTAAATGTCTTAGCATACGTTTGGAGAAGAAAATTCTTTCGATTCAACGAAGAGCTCTTCTCACGGTCACGGGCGCCTATAACACTTGCTCTCACGTCAGCAGAACATGAGACAGACACGTCAGACAGACACGTCAGACAGAACATGAAGTGCTGCTGCACTTCATGTTCTGTCTGGTATTCCTCCCATTGATCTCACGATCAGGAAGAAGGTCTGGCTGTGGGCACTGAAAGTTGAATTACGTGAAATTACCCTAGATGGCACTCCTTTCCTTCCTTCTCAGTTCGAAGTATTTTCTCCCAAATGGTTTCTTCATTCTTATCTTCAGATTGCCTCTTATCTAATATCCATTACTCCAACTCTTCCGGCTCCTTCTAACCATAGAATTTACACTGACGGATCCAAAACGGAAATGTGAGTTGCTTCGGCTCATGCATATTTCCAGGGAAATGATTTTAGTTCTGGTTGGAGTACACGTCTGCATACTGACAACAGTATATTTCAGGCCGAACTTTTTGCACTCAAGGAGGCGTTAATTTTTTCAAAGGAAATAAATAGTGAAAATATTCAAATTATATCTGACAGTCAATCCTTCAATCACTAAAAGATCCCCGCCAGCGAAACATTCTATCAGCGCAAATACAAGAGCTACTTCTTACTCTACCTTCAGTTTCTTTACACTGGGTTAAGGGGCATTCGGGTGATGTTGGGAACTATCGAGTTGATGATTTAGCCCGAACGGCAGCCAACGACCCTCAACATTTTAATACCCTGCTTCTTCCTTTCCCAAAATCAACGTTAAATGGTTATCTTCGCCGTCAGCTAATGGAAGACTGGCAGGCTCGCTGGAATGAAGGAGAAACAGGACGTCGAGTTTTTTCAGTTTTTCCCTCGTGTACCCCTAGAATCAAGAACAGGTCTGAAACTATTTTCATCTCTGGACACGGTCCTTTTCCTCAGTACTTGCATCGCTTTTCATTGGCAGATTCCCCTCTTTGCTCTTGCGGAGAACTGGGCTCCCCAGAGCATTTTCTTTTTTCATGTACCTTAACTTCAGAGTTCCATCTACGCAGAGATCCTACTCAAACCTTCAGTCAGAATATTCTAGAAGCATTTTCTCATAATACCATTCTCTCTTTGATATATGAACTGTTTTTAAAGCTTTCAAATGAAGGATTCCTCTTTCAAGGCATCTAATGAAATCCATTATATACGTGACTTTCTCCCCCCCCCCTTTTATTTTTCTTCTCTTTTTCCATTTAAATTTATCTTCATTTTTCACACGTATAAGTTATTTTTATTTTTATTTTTAAATTGTATGTCAGATGTGTATTTGAATGTTTATATTTCTATGTCCTGTTTATGTCAAGAATCTGTTGTATGTCAAAATTTATTCAAAATATGTACTTTTGTTTTTTAAATAAATGTCCCAGAGACCCATATAAAACCGGTTAATCCAAGCAAATTGGAAGGTACGGGGGTGTCTGGGGTGCTAAATGCTAAATGTTCAATGGGAATCAACTAAAATTTTTCTTTCAAACTCTTGAAGTAAATTAACATTCATAATCTAAGACGAAAAGTGGAGAGTAAAGTCAACTTTTAAATGTCTGATTTATTTGTCGGACTGATATGCAACTCTTTTCTAAGACTAATTAAACTAAAAGTTATTCAAGCTTAAAGTATTTCATAACAACTTGTTAGGTATAAAATGAAAATTGGTCTACATTTTATTACGAATAAAATTCACTAAATAATTTGATTCGTAAGCACACATATCACCTTAATTTGAAGTTATGCACAATTATGAAAAAACTCCTCGCGTATAGTTTAATTGCACTGTCAAAGTACATATCATTTTTCAAGTTCACATCATCAAGTTTCCCTTATGTTCTGAGAAGAATAAGTTACTCATTAAAGAGCAAATTCCTCGTTTATTTGTCTCTGTTAATTAATTTATTATCCAATAGTAAATCAAGCAATTTTCAATTCTGAAATTTTTACTGTTTGTTGAGTTTCCAGCTAAGTTTCGCTTCAAAAAATCCCAAATTTATTTCAAGCGTTATATAATACTATAGTTAAAAATATTATGCTACTATGTGTATATGAGAATACATAAATGATTTTAATATATGCGAAAGCTTAAGTATCTTGATATTTCAATTAGATGGTGTAGTTGAAAGTTTGCAATATTGAAACTCATTAAATGTTATTATTTTTAATGCATTTTTTAATCTTTAAAAAATGCATTAGAAAAAATGTTTTTTTTTTCGATTCAAAACATGTGTACATTTGCCAAAAAATCATACACAAGTGTAACATAAAATATTTTTAGTAATCAAAAGAAATTCATTTCTTTTGATCTGTGCTATTTTTTGAAAGAAGTATGAGAATTAGAGGGAGTTTTTTTTATGTTTCGTAAAAAATAATTTTTCTCCTCATCACCCAAGTTTATAGATTTAAAGTTGCAATTGAAACACTAAATTAGATATATTCTAGAATTGTTTGATTTTATAATTGCACTGAAGGTTTGTTTTTCAATTTGAAAACAAATATGCAGATTCGATTAACTATGACTAGGGAAATTAATATGATACAGTACTGGGAAAAAATATCTATTAAACTTTGCAAGCATCTAATTTTCAATTGCACTTGTAAGAAATTGTAAACTACATTGTAAATAATTGTAAACTACTAGAATTGCACATTAGTTCTTTTGCGAAAAAAGGAATCTTATAGTGCATAGTGTTAATGTTCGATTAATACACTGCTCGACATTGAAAATGCAACACCAAGAAGGAGTGGTCAGAAATTCATGCAAATTTTACCGTAGACGCACGTCACTGAGTTATGCAAATGATATGAAATGCGCAGCTCTCCGACGCACGTGAAGTATAAGATATAAGAGAATGAAGTTGAAAAGTGGGCTATGTTCATGTTGGTTTTTCTGCCAGACTAATTATCGGAGAAATTTGGTTTTTGTCTCGAAGGATACGTGTGATAGGAGGAAATGCCACGCCGTCCTCAACGAAGACACTTCCAGCATATAGACGACTTTACAAGGGGTATGGTGATCGGACTGAGAAGGGAAGGTTGGTCCATACGTCAAATTGCAGCTGATACCCACATGGATGCAAGCATTGCGCATCGGCTGTGTCGGAGATGGTTGGAAAGAGGAAATGTAGCCACATTGAGGGGTGCAGGTGCAGCCAGAGTGACGTCAGACCGCTTGGATCGAAGGATTCACCGACAAGCTGTGGCGGACCCGCAAGTCACTTGTACGTCGATTCTGCAGCACGTGCAAGGTACCCTGGATGTTCCTGTGTCGACCAGAACCGTTTCCCGTCGACTGGTTGCACGTGGCCTGCAATCACGGCGCCCGCTAAGAAGACTGCCATTGACCTCACAGCACAGACTCCAACGTTTGGAATGGTGCCGGACCAGAGCGACGTGGATGGCAGAATGGCAAACCGTAGTGTTCTCAGATGAATCCCGCTTCTGTTTGTCCAGCGATAGTCATCGCATACGTGTGTGGCGTCGACGTGGAGAAAGATCGAATCCGGCAGTAACTGTGGAACGCCCCACAGCGCGACAACGTGGCATAATGGTTTGGGGCGCTATTGCATACAATTCCGTATCACCTCTAGTTCGTATTCGGGGCACTATGACGGCCCAACGATATGTAGATAATGTACTGCGGCCGGTGGCAATCCCCTACCTTCAGGGTCTGCCAAATGCAATTTTTCAACAGGATAACGCCCGGCCTCACAGTGCTCGAATCAGCCAACATGCTCTACGAGGTGTACAGATGCTTTCCTGCCCACCATACTCTCCTGACTTGTCACCAATCGAACATGTGTGGGACGTGATTGGACGCCGTTTGCAGAACCTGTCACTGCCTCGTTCAGAGGACGAACTGTGGCAAATGGTTGAAAGGGAATGGAGTGCCATTGCTCAGGACACCATCCGCAGGCTTATTGACCTCATGCCTAGACGTGTTTCTTCGTGCATTGCTGTCCGCGGTGGTCCTACTTCTTACTGAGCCGACGCCGTCCTCGCTCTAAATTTTGCTTATTTTTTTTTGAAATAAATATCACTTATTGTTCCATGCTGTCTCTGTCTTCTTACCAAATTTCATCAATTTCTGACCATTCCTTCTTGGTGTTGCATTTTCAATGTCGAGCAGTGTATTTTGCAGCTGTGCATATTGCGTACATGTGACATATGTGGGCTATGTAATATGTCTGTTTATTGGCACTGGGTATTATTGAACTTGCAACTATTAGTCAACTGCACATCTTATAACATAAACAAACATATGTTTTTCTATTTTTAGCTCTCTTTTCTCATAATTATCATCATTGTTTAATATTTTTTCAAAGAGTACAACATTAAAAAAAAAAAGAGTTTTTACTAGCTAAAAAATAATTTTCTTAATCCAAACGCATGAGACCTTTTGGAAATATTTTTGAGAGTTGAATACACTGTTAAAAATTTTCCTGAAATTCTACCGTAAAATTTACTGGCATCATGTTGCCAGTAAATTTTGCCATAAAAACTTTTTTACTGTAAAATTTTCCGGTAGAGAAAACGAGAGTTAAAAAGCGCAAGATGCGAACGATCAGGACAGAACACATGACCCAATTTTTACACACTGCTTTCTTATCCACAATACACACGTACACTAGGTAAGCGTAAATAGGGTATCATATGCATCGCACAGTTAGTCACGTGGTGATCAATTGGCGCTGCAATCGCAATTTTTTATTGGTACAATTCACTGTAAAAACTTTCTGTACTGTAAACGCTACATTTTGCAGTAACATTTACCGTAAAAGTTTCCTGAATTTTTAACAATGTACTTATGTATACCAAGATGACACTTCAAGAAACGAACTGTTTTGTGAACACACAAGCATTAAATTTCAAAAAAATTGCCATGTATTTATTCTTTCTCTTTTTTTTTCCTAAAACAAATTCCAAATATGATGCAAATTGCATGTGTGTATGAGGCAAATTGCAAACTTAAATAAAAACATTCTTATATGTATATTTCAGAGCGATAAATTGTACTTCTATGTTTCTTAAATTCTAAATACATTTTCCTTTTGGATTAAAAAATCGAAGCAGAACTACTATTTATAGAATTTATAATAAATAAAGCATATTATACGCATCTTCTCAATTATATTTACAACTCATAATGTAAAATTTTTACAAGATTGAACATCTTACTTTATCTGCAAAGAAACAAACTAGAATAAGTGCTGAAAGTATATTTCTTGAAAATAAATTCTACTCTAAGCAATTTATCTCTTTTTTACGTGTGTCTGGTTTGTGCTCTGAAAATATATAAAAGGGTTTTTAAGAGCTATTACATACATTTCTATATCCCTCTTTCTTGTTTTTGCATTCAGCCATTCCAGAAAATGTGTTCTTTCACAATTTCTAACAGTGTTTTCTTACGATTCATTAGGTATAATACGAGGGCAAGCAATTACATTTTTACGTGCCTAGAAACCAAATAAACTGAAATCTACGCTGTGAAGTTTTTTGTAGGATTGTGCAGCAGGGGCAATTGCGGTTACTTTTTTTTCTAAAAATAATGTAAACTCCTTTTTTTTTTTTTTAAATCGATAGTTAAAGCTCCTGTGTACTTATTGGTAAGTATGAAGGAAACAAGCGTAGATCGTAAGTAGGGAAACAACAAATTTGAATGAAATACATTTCCTACATAATAAGTATTTTTTTAATATTACTTTAAGACGTTTTATAAGAAGGTTTGGGTTGCAAAGGACGATCGGTTTTATGTTGAAAAGAGTAAATGCTAATGCAGTAAAAATACCTCCACATTACACACAATATTTAATCAGAATTAAATAATAAATTTAAATGCCTCTTTACAAGTCGTAAGCAATTGCTTGCTGCCGAAATTTGAAAATGACAATATGGAGCAACATTTTAGCTTGATAAAATTTTTAACAGAATATATGAGCACGAGGAGCTGTTATATAGCAATATTGACATATTAGAAAGTAGGCTCGTCTATTTTTTAATGAAATAATTTTTTACGTGTCTTTTCTTCCTCTTTTTTTAGCGGTTTTAAGTCTTTTTTTTTTTTTTTTTGCAAATATTATTGACGAAACGAAATCAACGAAAGTAAATTCTGTCTCTTGATAAGATGGCTTCTAGTGCACAAAGGATTAAACTATCCTGTTTGTCGATTTGCTTCTTCAATTCTTTTAACATTACTCTTGGCTTTTTTCCAAAGACAGAATTCCTAGATTTCTTTCGCAGGAAAAAATAATCAGAAAGTCCAATACCTTGTTATCAGATCCATGAGATTGAATGTCGCAATATATGAGTACATCTTATTTAGTAAATTATACTACATTATCGCAAAACCCCAAAAAATTCTGTTCAACTCGCCTTATCTGAGTTTAACAAAGAATAATAACAATACTAATAATTAAAAGTTAAAATGGTTGAGAAATATGTACAATTCTAAGCGGTATAGCCATCAATTTCCCACAGCAATTAAACTATTACATAATAATATATTTCTTATTTGTAAATATTTTTTTTAAACTTATTACTTGTTAAATAAATAACTATTTAATTAACAAACAGCTCCTAATTTAAATGTTTTTAATTGGTCAGTTTTGTTTCTTAGTAAAATATTTCAAATTAATCGATTCCTAATATTATCCTACTGCC